>JANIJG010025666.1:27437-50548 GCA_024611175.1 Megaceryle torquata
ATATTTTGTTTGTTTTTAATAAATATTTTTTGTCAGAGACCCTTAGTGAGCTCATAAAAAATCCCGTTGTTTTTAATCCTTAAAAGGGGGGGGGGGGGGATGTTTATGTTTGGGTTTTAAGTTGATAGTTTTGACATTAAGTTAATTTTTATGTTTGGTTGGTTTTGGTTTCCTTTTCAAAAGCTGTTGGTCAAAACCAACTTGCCACTCCTCCAGGCTGCCTGGGCTCTCTAAGAGGCCACTGCTCCAGCTGAATCTGTGAGCCCTGTGTCTTCACTGAGTGACGACCCATGTGGATTTTTATATCACATTTCCAGTAGACTTCTTGTCTTGAGTGCTGGCTACAGTAAGTTCATCTGAGTCAGGAGTTCTGTCCACTTGCTCAGCAAAAAGTCAGATAGAGAAGCAGAGCTGATCTATTTGTGATCTGTCCTGTACAGGACTTGCCCAGGCTGAGTGTTTCTATTTGAGCTTTAATTATGGATAGGAAACAATTCTATTAGTCCAGACTGTTTAGATTTTAAATTAAGTTGGTATGCAAAGTAGTTAAATGCAGCTTTGATGTAAACTACTTTATGTAAGCATATAAGTAGCTTCTCATCCTTAGAACAATTAAAGTTTTGTAGCTTCTTTCACCCATGCACGAGTTTTGTTAAACAACCGAGAGTAATCCTGTGAGGCTCTCCTGACTTCAGTCTGTTTTATTGCACACAAGTGTCCTTTGGAGTGCTGGGAAAATAATTTGATAACTTTTCTAAAGTTTGGAAGAGACTTCTGGTGTCTTGAGTCTTTATTACACTAGAGGTCAGTGTATGATGGGAGCTTCTGTGAAGTGGTATAGAGTTTCTTGCAGAATCCTATTTCATCAAATTTGAAACCAGATTGTAGCCTACTACTGTGGAAAAAACTTCACTTTAGCATGTCTTATGACTTTCTTGGCTAAAGGGCTTTTTTTGAGCTTCCTGCTTTTAATTTCCCTTGCTTAAATAGTATTTGGCAAGTATCAGTAACAGCATTTTAATGTGGTAAGCATGGATAAGCACACTCAATTGTTCCTCAGACATTCATCTTGCATTGCAATAACACGACTTTTTTGCTTCAGATACATCTCTGTATGACATGCTATTTATAGGAATCATCCTTAATTGTACTTATTAAGTACATGGTGGGAGAATTGCACGTGCACCTATTACTCTTAATGAAGATGACAACTTCCTGGGCACTGAGCTGGTGACTTCCAGGTGAATGGCTTCACTTTTGGGTGTTGAGGGAAGGATAGTCAGGCATGATTCTCTCATAATACTTGTGGAGATTGTCTCCTCAGCAGGTTTTCTTCGGTTCTTCAGAAAAGTAATTTCTTTAAACATCTGGAATGTGCAAAAGCAGATTGTTTCTGAAAACATCATTGGGCAGAGGGACTAGAACAGATGGTCAAACTACGACAGTGTTATGTGAGGTCAAATAGGAGAGAAGTGCACCAAAGGAGCGTCCTGCTGACTGGAGCAGATTACAGCACAAATGACAATTTAAGTAAGATGGTGGAATAGGAAAAAATAGCAGCAGGGTGGATTTGAGCTCATAAATGTGTTTTCTAAGAGAACTGGCTACAAACAAAAGTGCCTGTATCCTATTAGTCTTGTGTAGGGTTCTTCTGAAATGCCTGGAAAACAAGAAAAAGAGGAATGTGGGATGTTAAGAGATTACAGACTAGCACTAATATAGAGGGTAAGTGCAGTCATGGGGCTCAATTTTGCTGTCCTTAAGTGATTTTCTGAGTGTTCCAGAGAGACCTGGACTAATGAACGTCTTTGTAGCCTTTCTTTTTGGTGAGATGGAAAGGAAAAGGGATCCTAAAAGCATAACCAGCAGTGTCAGTCTCCTTTGCACTTGGCTGCTGTCCAGTACGTTTTGTTTCATGCCTCTGGAGCATTAAGGATGACACCTCAGTTGAGATCATGTCAAGGAGGTATAAGACTCAGGTTTGACTGAACTCTCCATGAGGATTCCTGGCTTCACAGGAAAGTTGTTGCACACCTCTACCTCTCTCCCTTTTTTTTTCCAGGCTGTATTTTTTTTATTCACTGTAAGAAATAAAGAATGTGCCAAGGCTTTGCAGAATGGGACCTTATCAAAACATCTCTTTAAGTTTTGTGGTGTCAGGCTCCATTGGCATGGGTTTGAAGAACCTGAGATGATGGTGGCTTTGCAGAACTTACAGGTGTCTTTCAACCAAAACCATTCTAAGATTCTGAGACAAATCATTAAGCAACAAGTGAAACATCATGAAAATTTCTTTCCTTGTCCTGTCCTTTTGACATTGGAGGGATGTAACCTTAATTTGTTTCAGTGAAAATCTTTATAAAGTCTGTTCTGCACGTAAGAGCTCCAGAACTACGAGGCTTATCTTAAAGACCAGAAGGTGCTGTAGCTGTCCTGTAGCCAGCCTTGTGAATAACCTGATGGGTCACTGCAGATTCTTGCAGAGCAGCTGTATTTCTGTCTGCTGTGTACATAGCCACAGTCTTTCCTGGTTCAGCTGTCAGGTGTTAAATTATTCCAAATATTGATGTTATCTGTATCCAGAAGAACCTTTGTCTAGAAAAAAATGTAACATTGATTAATCTCCTGGGTCAAAACTAATGAATCTTTGTGGCTAAGCAGCAGCAATTACCCACTAGCCCCACTTTTTAATTCATAGTATCAAGTAGCCAAATGATATTTTGATGTCTGTCTTTCCTTCATGATGTCCTTACTGATTCCAGGAATCTGTCTATTGTGTAATAAGACAGAGTCCATCAAAAAGGCAAAAAATAATATTTGGAGTGTCTTTTCCTGCTTTTGTTCTAAGGTTTCAAAATGTAGGAGTTATCAGATATACGGCTCAAGTGGTTTTCCAGACACTTCTCGGATGAACTGGAAAGTGCAAATAATTGCAGCCAAGGTCAGGCTTTAAAAGGTTGGAATTCATTTGCCAGCTCTTGCATTTTGATTTCAATCTCAAATGTTTCCTGGTGGGTGCTCTGTATTTCTTAGGCCTTGTGTTTGTCTCATCATGTGCTCTTGCCAAAACTTCTTGTAAGACTTCTGACACTAACAAAGACGTGTAGAATATAGTGACACAGGCAAATATTAAACCAAAGCAAGCCAGCAACAAGCCAACTCTGTAAAGATAGTTCAACTCACAACCAGATATTCAAGGTTCCTTTCAAAGGATGGACTTTTAACAGGCTTCAGATCTGCAGGCCTTCAGAACTGCAGTTTTCTCTCTCTTGTTGCAACACCCAAATGTAACATTTGACAAAAAAAAAAAAAAAAAGAAGAAATAATGAAATACTGCAGTGGGGCAGTAGCAGGGCACACCGTGTTTAATGCGTGCTGTGCATTAGAAATGTCACCTCACGGTCACTTCAAGGAAACCCATGAAGTAGTTGACCAAAACTATAGCTGGATTCCAAATCCTTCCTTTTCTGTGTTTCTAAAATGCTAATACATAAAAAGGAAGAAGGTAGGAACGGTAGAATTAATCAGACAGTTAAGTAGCAAGAAGGAATTTGGAAACTGAGCAGTATGCAAAGGTGGAGAAAGTAGTTTTATCTTTTTTTTCAACTTCCACTTGTCAACCATCTTTTTTTCTTCCACTTTCCTACCAGGCTGGAGTGAATCCCCCCTCATTTACCCTTCCAAAGTGCAGGAGTGCTCACTTGAGGTGAATGAAAGTTGGAAATGGGAAAACAATAGCTTGTGCTCTACCATATTCTGGGTGCTTTCAGCTAAGTTTTCTGCCTGAAATACAAAGATAAATGTGGGTGGACCATAAAACCTGGCTTAAATAAAAAGTGTGAACAGCTGCATAATGTTAGGGAAAGACTGAATTGCTGCCTTATCTGTTCCCATGTAGTAAGGTAGTCTGTTTGGGATTTTGAATGTCTTCTAAAATCAGAGTTTTTCCCAACTCAGGCAAAATTCCTGTCTTATCTGTCTTTTCAGTGAATTATTTTTGGTTTGACCTCTTCTCTAGATGCTGTTATTAGTGTCTGACACGTTCAGCAGCTGCAGTGGAAGCAGAGGAGTGACCTGACTGCTCTTAACAGTTGTTGCTCTGGTCATGGAGAATATAATGACTTCATTTTCTGCCTCTTAATAGATTAAAAAAAGGAAGTTTATTAAAGCAGCTGTGAAAGTGAAAGTAATATATTTGGTACCTAAAATATATATGTAGGTGAGCTGAACCTCACCCCTGAAGAGCAAAAATGTTTTATCTACCAACTGCACAGGCTGGTTCCTGGAGGTCAGGTCTGCATTGGAGAACTCTTCACTGCCCTGTGGAAAGAAACAACTGCATTGGTGGTACAGAATAGAGTAACAAGCCTGGAGTAGTTGATTATTGTGGGTTCTTATTAGTTGAGGGGATTGGTATCCTTGAGGACGATGCGGTCCTGAGATAATTCAACTGGTTTGAAACAACTTAACTTGGATACTGCATCAACCCAAATCTCCACATGGGATAAATCATCCTGTGGGAAAGCAATTAGTATTATTGGCAGAGCCAGAGATGTTGTGTATTTGCTAAAGGAGAAAATAAAAGCAGTTGTGGTTCAAGGTGTGGGGATCAAAAAATGGGTCACATGGCAAGTGTTGCCTACAGAGCTGGATAGGTCAATTGCTCTTCCGTGAGAGAAGTCTCAAGTCTGTCTCCTGATTGCTGTGATTCTAGGAAGAGAGATGGCTCTTCCAGTTGCATCCACTGATTTTTGAAATTAAAGGATGTGAGGATAATAAGTCTTCTGGCAGATGCTGCTGTTTTGTTGTTGCCTTCATTGTGGCTTGACCTTATCGAAAGGCGTAATGCAGACTACTTTCTGTGAGGGGGTTAAGTGAAAGTTTGGTGTTCCTAGAGAATTTAGTAGTTCAAGAATGTGCCTCATGTTGAAGGCTCAGACTGTAGTAACTGAGGAGTCAAGTTCCTCAGAGTTCCTAGCAAGACCTCTCTTTCCCTGGGAATATAGTTACAGTCCATCAGTAGCTGGGCTTTGGAAAGTGCTGTTGCTTGTGGTGATGATCTTGTCTACATGAATGGGCAGGGTAGCAATATACTCTCATCTGCTTCATTCCCTCTGGTCGGTCAGGTCATACCCTTTGTGTAAGTGCCTGATAGTGCTGAAGTTGTTTTCATACTCTGGGATGTACATTTGTGCTTCTTACCCATACTATTTGATTTTATTCTTTTTTCTTGTAGGAGGAGGACTGCCTTTTGGATTGTGAGCCACTTGGACATGATGATGCACATCTTCCTAGAGGGTCAGACCTGGATGGTTGGCATTTAAGGTGAGCCTGTGCTAAAAAAATGTATGCAGATGTGAGCCATGAAATATAGGTTGTTGGGTGTTTTATTTTTTTTTCTTCAGTTGTTTGTACCAAATATATAAAGAAGAATCTGTGTTTGCCTCCCAGTACATGCGTAGCATTAAGAAAATGTAGTGGTATAACAGACACCAGAGTAGCCTTTAGGACCTTGAGAAAAGCTGGATGATGTTTAAATACCTAGGAAATGCTGATGCTGCTTTAAGAAGAGATTTTACTAAATATGAAAGTGACAGTAGTAGTTCCCAAAACTTCATCTCAGTATGCACTGAGAGGCAACAGACAACTGAGATGGATCTCTTGTTCAGCACATCATTTCCTCTTCCAGTTGTTGTATGACAGAGTAACTTCAGCCACTCTAAACTATGGACAATTTCTTCAACTGTAACATTTGAATTAATTACAGATCTGTAGTCTACCTTTCATGTTGCCCGCTCTTCACTTTGCAGACTGTTGGTGATATATTTGTAGTTCAGATTTGATTCAGGTTGGGTTTTTTTTCTCCAGTTCTTGGTTATGGGAAAGCATTTCCCTAAGCAAATGCAAACCAATAATAAACAGGACCTTTTTTATGTATGTTTGTGTAGCAGGTTCCATCAGTCTCTTAAAGGTTGGGCTCCCATAGCTTGTGTAGTTCATGGGATCTTGCTCTTGGAGAATTGCATAATTTTTGTGAGTGGAGAGATGTGATTTCTTGGGTGTGATCAGGCAGATCTCAGTGGCTTGTATCAGGAAAATAATACACAGATGACCTGTCTCTTTGGTGAAACAGAACTGATGTCTAATGCTGGCCATACTGCCTAGAAAGAGCTGTCATCCTGCTATTTCTCTCACCATATGTAGCCTGTGTTTTTTTCACAGAGGTATACTAGGCACTTTTTCAGTTGTTACTCCAAAATTATGTGAGAACTGTTTTCCTTGCAACTTGCCATAGCTTATGAAGGTTGGGTGAACACACTGTAAAGAGTGAAAGTTTGAATAAAAGCTTATTTTGCTGTTTTTAACATTTTATGTACAAAAAAAAAGAGGAGAAAATGTGAGGGACAGTGTTTAATCTTACACATGCTAGAGAGCTTGAAAAGTTGGAAGGGCTTGCAGTGGAAAAGCAAAACCTAACCTGGATTCCTGAAGATTTGGTTTTGGAGCATGGCCATGTTAAAAACTGACTGAATCTCAAAAATTGTGACTGAAAGCATTTATACAAAGTCTCCACCCAAAACGTTCAGAGCAAGCATATTCACATCAATTATTAGCTGTATACTTTCTGTGCAGTGAATAATTTAATGAAGGTGGGCAGAAGCAGCCTGTTCTTGCAGGACTAAAGCATGTACTGAAAATTAATAGTCCTGTGAATTTAGGTTTTTAAGGGTAACATGTACTTAAATAACTTCTTCCAGTCAAAGACTTAAGTTAGTCAAGCCTTGAGAATTTCTTGCTGAACTTGCTTCTTAGTATATACCATCATAAAATGGTTGTAATCTTTAGAAGATTCTGTCAGAACGTGTGAATGGGTATTCTGGTGTATTTAAGAAAAAGAATCAACAACTAAAATCCTTTTATATTATTTTAGTAGACAATTCAAACAGAGATTGTTAATTGGGCACAATTTGCAGACTTAATGTGATTAAGGTAAGACAAAGCTTGAGAAGGTCTTACAACTAAACCAAAGGCTATTTAGATATTTAATCTTCAGATGAACATGTTTATGGTTTTTTTCACAGCATCTTGCAATACTATAAAGTATTTACTGTACCTTACAACATGTATTCAGTCAGCAATTACGTAGACTTTATAGATTAGCAGATGATAAAATGATGGAAGAAAATTGGTCATCTCTGGAGGTTTCCACCTAACTTTCAACTTTGTTGCATCTGGGTAAGAATGTCCCGTTGACTTCAGAGGCTGGGAAATGTGCAGGGCACGATCAGCTAAGTCACTTATACTCTCTTTTTGTATCATTCCAGTAGACAGAGTTTATGAGCAGGTTTTGTTTTGGTTTTGAAATTACAGTGTGCTGGCTTTGCTAGCAGCACATCATTATCATGTACTACCCGTACTGCGTAACATCCAGAGAAGACAGCAACGCCAAGGCTTTGCGTGCAACTTCACGTGCTATCTTGCTGGACACTTTACCAGCCTTGCTTATATATGAAGAAACACTCAGTGTTCCTTCTAGTACTGCTTTATATTTAATTACAGAAACTAATGTAGCTTGCAAACCAGCAAATTGTTTATTTCTGCCATTTAGGTTAGAGTTGAAACACCGAGGATGCCTCATTTCTATACATCCCCTGGCAGTGCAGCAGTATCCTTCACATATTGAACACCTTGCTGTGTTCCCTCTAATCCAGCTGGAAACTTCATCCTTCCCCTTCTGAGGATACAGGCAAAACCATTCATTTCCTATTTATTTTCTCAGGTGTCGATAAGACTGCTCCCCTCTACTATGGTAGCAAGTCAGCTACCTTTCTGAATACTTTGTAAACTGCATAATTAATGCATGCACTGTTTTAAAAAATAATGCCATGCAGTACCACACAACCTCTTGGTGACCCAGATTTATTTTTTTTTCCTTTTTTGAGAACAATTTGTTTGAACTTTTGCACTTTACTGCTACAGAACTCTAGTACTAGACACCTTGCAAAAGCCAAGCTTACAGGCAGTGTCATCCTATTGAAAGTGGTTTGCTCTTATGTAACATAGGATAATGCTTTTGTTAAGATGTGTTTGGCCTAGTACCTGTTGTCCCTGGTGTCCTCTGGCTATGTTACTCACGCTCAGTTTGCCTGAGGATGGAAGTGTTAGTGTTGGATTAGCTTGTGTAGAGAATCAAAGTTCTCAGTCGTGCTTAAAAATGTACCAGCTCTTCACCTTCTACCTTGTTAGTAAGGACTGCCTTTTTTTTCTGTTTTTACCATGCAGTTCCTCTCAGGCTTTGGGATTCCACTGTTCAAAGGCACACTTAAAACATTGATTTTTGTTGTCATGGATTTTTTGTTTGTTTGTTTAGAGCATTGGGAATTTTTAGTAAAGATGATGCCAGGTGAGAAAGGGTGGGATAGGGACAGTGCAAAATCATCTTCCTTACTGTTGCATCACTCTCCAAATTGATAATTATTGATAAAGGAAGTTATGCCCAATGTCACTCCCAGAGGTTTTAAGGTGCACATGGCCTGAGCTGTTGTCAAATGTCCTTAGCTATTTATTATGGTCAACAAAACAGCATTCTTGCTATTTGAGAGTTGTAAACTTTGAATGAAACCACCAATCCATTCAGTCTGACATTCTTTCTGTTGTAAGGCTTTTGAGAAGCAGCCTGTCCACCTGGGTAATTTCTTCCTAATTACCATTCAGTAAAAGAGTTCAGGTTTGTTTCTGGGATCTGAATTAGTCATACCTCTTTCCAAAGCTTTTATCACCGTGTCCTACTGAAAATGTCAGAAATCCTTCTTTAGGAATGTTTTGTTTCCTACAAACCATAATGACTCGAGTGTTGGTGCAAAGCCATGCAAAGCAAGAGAAGATGAAGAAATAGGAGAAGTGATGAGTCCTGCTTTTGCCAATAGCTTTGAATTGCAGATTCTAACTTCATTAGTGGCTCTACAAATCTTAGTGTTCCAGAGTTGCAACTGATGCCTTTTCTAAAAACAGAGGGAGGGAGCTCTGTGTTTATTTCAACAACCGCAACCAACACGTCCAAAATACACTTGTGGTTGTATCACAGAGTTATGAATCCTAGGTTATCTGGTGGTGACTAACATGGTGAGACAGTAGCTTAATATGTCCATGCTTTATTTGGAAAAGGTAGTCCTTATCGGAGGCAAGGAACACCAGTGTTTCATTCACTACATTTGCTGAATCCCCAAGTACAGATACCAGGTCTGTCAGCAGTTCACGCTGCAAGATACAAACTCACCTTTCAGAGGCTGAGTGCAAGCTCTCAAGGATTTTGCAGTACAGAAAGAAACCAACTCTTCTTCCCTTCCACTTTCTCTCCTTCCAAGTGAACTTGGAAGTACACTTGGATGATGTCCCTGCTTATTCTGGTGGGGTTGGACTAGATGACCTTTAGAGATCCCTTCCAACCCAATACATTCTGTCATTCTGTGATTCTACTTTTTAGGCTGTCCAGTGGTTTGATCAAAGTTAGCAAAGAGTTATGATCTCTCTTGATCAGATAGATGTTTTTCACATTGTATTATCTCAGTGGAGTGGTGGTTCACAAACAGATTGTAAGAGCTTTCTAAATTCTTCAGGCAGAGTAGTTGTTACCTTTAGAGAACCCTACAGATTAAGAAAGAAAAAGGGCTTTTTCCTCACTTCAGAGTTTAACCTGAGAGTAGAGTCTGGGTGTGTGTCCTTGGTAAGACAGCAATTTGTGACTGTTCTCTCTGTTTAAAAATAAAATGGAAGAGCAAATATTTCCTGGCAAGCCAGGAGATCCTCAATTTTGGGTGTATATACAGTTTGTATTGAAGATAGGCTGGGTTGGAGGGTGTAGGTTTGGACACAAAACGTGGTTTTATTCCCACAGACACAGTGCTGCTGAACTGGGCATTACTGAAGCCTGTGGGATTGTCCTTGATTTGCCACCTTCTCATCAGTTTAGAGTGCAGGGATTTTTTTGTCCCTGTGGGAATAACACCAACTGTAATATTCATCTGATAGTGAAAAAAATGAACGGTTTGTTCTCCAAGAAAAGCAAAAAGCATTTGTATCATGTTCTTTTTTGTTTGTTTGTTGGGTTTTTGTTTGTTTGTTTGTTTTGATTTGATTCCTTTTAAAAAGAGTAATGAAAAAAATCCTCTGTGGGTCATTTTAGTCTCTCACATAAACTTGAATGTGCTAAATGAGTGTGGTTCCTCAGCTGAGCCAATAGGGATAGCTGGGCACAGGCAACACTTTTATCCCACGAGAGGGAGGAGGGGTGAATGAGCTAGAAGATATAAGCTGAAACAAAGCCATGCTGTCCTCTTGAGTCATTCGCATACGCTGGATGGGTAAGGCTTCCTGCTTCCTGGGACACACAAGTGGGGACATGATTCTAACAATGGATGCTGGTAAGTCACTTTTGATTAAATTTTGTCTTTTTTTCTGGGAAGTCTCTACCCCCTCTCAGCTGAAAAGAAGGTATCTGTAAACTGGGAAGTTGAATTGTTAAATAAATACATGCTTACTCCAGACATCCCAAGCTGTGAGTGCTTTCCTGTGTGTTACACTGGTGTTAGTTCAGTGTTACTCACCAAAGCACATCTCCTCTCTTGCAATGAAAAACCTTGGTATCAAAAATGTGCCTGTTAATCTGTACTCCTTTCTTAACTGGGACAGAACCTGTGGTCTGAGAAGTGTGGGATGTCTCACTGTCCTTGATAGTAGAGGTGGTCTCTGGAATATATGTACTAGATCTTATGCTTGCTGTGAAGAGAGAGTGCTGAACTAACATATAGGCTGTGGCTTCCTCCACTCTGTTTACAGAAATTTTGTATTGGAGAGAAACTGCTGCATTTCTGTGGTAGTCGGTTCTGCTTTGTGTGTTTGTAGCCAAAGGACTTGATATGAAAAGTGCACACACAGGACTTTTTTTTTTTTTTTTTTTTCCAAACTGGGTGTGAAAGTGAAATCTTTAACATAGTTCCCTGTGTGATAGGGAGAATGAATGCAAACATAAGTGGCTTCTATAAAAGAAACAAGCAGTCCCAGTCCTGCTCCTTGTGAGGGGGTGTGTTTCCATGTCATAACTTGCATCCTTCAAATTCCACAGTAATAAAAAGACCTCAGATTTGAAATGGTTATGGATGGGGCATAAAGCACCAGTGGTTGTGCTCTGGCAGCTTGCTCATGGCTGCTCTTTCTCTTACCAGTTGCAAGCATGCCCGCTGCATTTTTAAGAGCTCTGTTCAACTTTTGTCAGCAGTTGGTTCAGCTACTTTTTTTTTTTTCACCTCAGTGCAGTAGCATAATGTGACAAGTTCTACAAGCAGTATTCAAACTGATAAACTTACTGGGGCAGATCTTGCTGGTCTGTTTTATCACCTTGTCACATGCTCAGTTTATTCCATGCTAACGAAAAGCTTGCTGTCCCCTGTGCATCTAAATTGATTCAGTTAAGCATTTGCAAGGGCATAAAAGGAAAACTCTGTGTGTCTTCTTCTAGCTCTTTGGCTTCTCTGAGACTTCCAGAAGGTGACCCAGCTGGGTTCTTCATGTTCAATTTATAGGAGATAGCAAACCACTTCATTTAACCCACCCACACTTAATTAGAGTTGCTTTGTCATCATGTGGCTTGGCAGGATTGAAAGCAGTGGCTCTTTTTGCGTTCGATGTATGTTACATATGCTTTGCACATCAATTAAAACCCAGGCTCTTTAATGGAGATGGCAAAATTTAATCCATGATCAGAGAGGAGTGGAATGGGATATGACAGACAAATTTTCATGCCATGGAGGATGATGATTTTTGTATTTTGACCCTTTCATTGGCGCTCTTTCTAGGGGAGCCACAATTCAAGCAGTTTGAATACCAGGAATTAGCAATCCTCTCACCACTTGTACAGGAAGGACTGATGCCTAGATGGTAGATGTCACACCCAGTATTGTAGGAGGCTGCACTGGCAGTGTTCAGCATTTACATGCTTGTGGGAGATACAGATCCAGGCTTTGCATCTAACACGGTTCTTCTTTGAATACCAGTGTTCCTGTGCTGCACTGAAGTAATTTGACTGTTTTGGAAAGACTGTGGAGTAATATGCTTTAAAAGAAAAAAACCAAACCAAACCCAAATCAAAACCAAACTTTTATTTGCATATACTTAGCATATTTGCATTGTGTGGTTTCTTTGTACTGTGAGGTGAACCATAAAGATAATGCTGCTCACCTGTCTTTTGCTGGATCCAAACCTGTATCTTGTTCCAGAACACTGTCACTGCACTAGTTTCTCTGGAGTTGCTGTGCTGTTGTAGCCCTAGTGGTAATTTTCAGAGTTATGTTGACTTGTATGATTAGTAAACATACATTTTAGAAGATCCCAGTTCCATAAGTATTCCTAAATTACAGTTTTTGGCTTCTTTGTGGGAAATTGGTTTTAACTACCTGGAAGAAAAAATTGTAATGCAAGGGTTTATAACAGTGAGTTCTAGGATTTCTCAAGTGTATTTAAGTAACAGAAAAAATATACAAGCAATTCAGTGCCTTATGCTGGGACACAGGTAGTTCCACTTACCTTCCCCCACCTTTTAGAGCTGAGCTTGCTGTTCTTGCAACTGTTTGATTATTTCAAATTTTATTTTTGCATTAAAAGTAAGGGCCGATAATTTTCTTTTTAATGAGCATCAAATTCTCAAGCTGGTTTTTAACAGAACGAATACTCCTGTTCCTTAAGATAATGCTAAAAATACTTGTCCATTTGTTTCAGTTTTTACTAAATGCATTTTGTTCTGATGCATTTGTCTTTGCAGCTTTTAATTTCTTGGAGGAGCAGGACTAGAAAAGTTTTTTGGGGGACAACACCACTAAAAAGGAGGGCTGCAAGATAGAGTTGACAGTATAATTGGATTTGAAGCAGCTACAGGCTGGGACTGTTGCAACAGCTGATTTGATCCTTCTGAGTTTCAAGAGCTATTTATGGTAGATTAGCTGTATCAAAGCTCTACTGTTCCAACCATAAAAGGTTGGTCCTATGTGAAGTTGCCACACTGCATTTGGCTTAGTCCTCTGAGGTCGGAGAGCCTATAGCGTTTTATGTGGATAAATCCAGTGATGGATGCAAATACTAAAGGCAGATCAAGGAATAACACTGTTGAGGACTTCAGATGGCAGCGAACTCTTAAAAGGAGATTTTCACTACTAAATATTTTCCTCTAATGTTTGGAATCAGCACTTGGATATAGCTCCTGCATATTTACTGCATTTGGTGAACGCATGCTTTTAGGAAAGCACTGTTCTAAATTTATCTGACTTATCTGAATCATCTTGACTGCACATGTACTTGCCAGCCTTGCATGTTGATATTTGGTAACTTTTGTGAAGTCAGTTTTCTGTTGTCTTAGCGGGTGAGTGTTACTAGCTCCTTTGGAAGGTAATCGTGGCCGAAGTGAGAGAACTTCTCTAAAATAAGAATTATGAAATTCCTGGCTACAGAGAGCTTCAGGCATTATCAGTAACTATTTTGAGAAGACTTTGACCCCTTCTGCTGCATTTGTACCTTCTTTCTTTCCTCGCCTGTGTAAAGGCAGACAAGTGGATCTTTTACAGGATTCTGAAGTAAGTAGCACCTCATTCACAGAGCTTGCACGCAGTCGCTCAAACCAGTTGTTTGAGAATATTTGCAGCTTTGTCAGGTTGAAATGTGAGCGGGTTTATTCCAGCCTGTGCGTGCCAGTCATTCAGCCTTCCTTAAGGCATTTTGTGTCTTTATTCTGGTGGTTTTGCTTAGAGGATGAGTTCATTCTGCTATGAATGGAATGGTCCTGTCGCTGGTCAGTTTGTGTGTGAGGTGTCTCTCTTTTCTTTTTCCATTTCAATGTGTTAACCTTAGCCACAGCACTACAAGCAGCTATAAGAACACTTCCATAAAACAAAATCTTTCAGTAATAATTTTCTCTTGTGTTTAAGTTCTGTAAACACATGTGAATACTGTTGCACTGGATAACTCTTGTATTTTGAGCACTGGAGTGCTCTGAAGAAAGCTTCCTCCAATTTCCATTCCTTTATTTTTAAACATTACCAGGAACAGCAACAGTGAAAGTTATGGGCACTGTTTTACCTTCCTCTCCTCAAAGGAGGGGGGCACAAGGGGTTAGGGGGGGCAGGAAGAGGAGGTTCCTTTCTTCAAAGCTGTTCCAGGTGTTGTATTTTAATCTCCAGAAACACAAGAGTAGGGTCCTTTCCAAGGAAATACATTTTCTGATTTTCAGTTTCCTGTTCAGGAACTAGCAGTTTAAGGTCTTCTTCCATTTTCTTTGCATTACAAATATGTATATCTCATGTATAGCTCTGTCAAATCGATCTAGAATTTTTATTCTGAATTGTATAAACCTGTGTTTTAGCCTAAACAATACTAGAAGACTCTAGAGAGTCACTGTTTAACAACTACTTTATCAGTTTAGGGACAGGAATGTAACCCCCTATATATTTAATCTTTCTCACACAGACCTTGTTAGATATACACTTAAATACTCACCTTTATCTACATACATTATAGGAGATTGAATCCTTTTACCTGCAGAGGCATGAGGGTTAGGAAGAAACTGCCCAATCAATATCTTCCTTCAGATAGCAGGTACTTTTTGTACTACTACTACTACTTTTCGTCTTGGATTAGCAGATGTGTATGTCTGCTCGATACCTGACTTTAAAATGTTTTTACATTTTACTGGAGTCTTCCAGTAAAATTAGTATTTTTAATAGGTATCTTTTTTTATATGATCTGATTTTTTTTTTTCCCCCTTGCTACTTGCATTTTAGAAAAGCACATTGACACAAGTTGCTCCACCCTTTTATCATGCCTGTGTTGTGCTCCTGTAAACCCATTAGGAGACGTCAATGCCTTAAAACACACCACAAATGCATCAGATATAGAAATTAGGTACCCCAGAGTCTGCACAAGAGCAGGAAGAGTCTGTTAGAACTCTTAACTTGAGGTTCAGGCTCAAATGTGCTAAGGGTGTAATGCAGGAAACATTTTGATTGATGAGAAGTAACAATATCACCTCCTCTTTGTGCAGCAGATGCTTGAACTTGATGGAAGAGGTAAACTTTCTTCCCTGCTGTCTCTGGGGAATTAGTCAATTTAAGCATTAATTCTGTCTCTTTCAACAGTGTTTTTTTCTTGACTGTATTGCTAAATTACATTCTTGGCAAAAATTTCCATTGGGAAAGGAGTATTTCAGGTTTCTAGAAGCTTTATTCAGGACTTTGTACTTGGCATTTCTTTGCTAGCTTCCTTATACTTGATAGTTTATATGGGACAGAGGTAGTGGGGGCAGACAGGCAGTTTTAATCTAGCTATGCCATTTTAACTTTTTTTTTTTTTTTAATATAGAAATGAGCTATTACACTGTATCTGTACACAGAGCTCCCCAAAACTATCTAGCTGAGGAAAAGTGAAATGGTAGCACACATTTCTTCTTCACAGCAAGTCAAGGTTGACTGGGAGATGGTGGAGTTGAGATATTTGTGACATTTCCAGACAGGTCAGAGGTGTCTTTTGCCAGGTTTCTGTGTGGAAAGAGTTTGTGCTTTGTCCTGCGTGCATCGTATGTAACACATGATGAGCCAAGGTTTCTCTCTTGTTTGCATTTATGTTGATGAAGTGGTATGAAAGCTTTCTATAGTAGATTTGTTTAAGCAAGACGTTATTAAGAATGTGTAGAATTTGTGGTTTGTGGGTTTGTTTTTTGACACAACATTGTCATTTTCCTTGTTTAGAACAAGCTCCCAGGACCAGCTCTTGTCTAGGAAGCCTTTCATCTAATGAACATAGGTGAATATTGCCCAAGCTTACTTAGATTAAATTACCATTGTTGGAGCTTACATTTTCTCCCCAGTGTGTTGGCTCTTGTGCATGGCAATCTCACTACAATTTTACAGAGGCAAAAGCTTTGTAATAATTTGCAGTGTCATAGAATGGTAGGGGTTGGAAGGGACCTCCGGAGATCATCCAGTCCAACCTGCCAGTGACAGGGGGCTGAGATTATTCACTCTGCAGAGGCATCCCAGTTTGCAGTATGTTTTGTTACTGAATGTATAGGCTTCTGTTTCTCTAAATGGAGAAGCCTCCATTTAGCATAATGGAGGGGAATAGTGTTTTCTCAGAGGAAGTGGGGCAAAACGGTCTCTACTGATTAATTCACTGGTCTTGCTATTTTGGCAGCTGGGCAGTTTAGAGTTAATAGGCACATTGGAAGGTTGTGATTTTTAATGAGCAAAACGTGTCCTAGTTGGAATCTGCCTTAAGCAGATAAGAATGCATTGGGTAACTGGTGATAAAAATGCTTCTGATGTCACTTACTCACGTGGTGCTGTGTTGAAGGGAGTCTTTCAGTAGACAGGATAGAGCAATTATGCACTAAGTCTTTGCTGATTTATTTGCATTTAGTTGATGGGATGGTCTCTCTTTGCTCTAATGATGCCAGTTTTCACAGTTTAAAAAGAAACAAATAAATAAATAAATAAATCTGTAAAGCAACACTGCAAACACCCGGATTAAAATCATTCTGGTGTCTGGAGTTGTCTCTCTTCAGGTATACCAAAAAACACGATGATGATCTTGGACAGAAAGCATCACGTGTTGTAATAACTAGGGCCAAGTACATTTCCAAAACGTCTTAAGACTCTGTCAGACCCTTTGTTACCCTACAGAACTGAGCTGTTTTGATACCAAAAGCTGCAAAGCTGTTGCTAGTGGTCTGTTAACAAAGGAACTGAATTCAGGTGTTAGCTGAGAGAGGGCATGCCAAAGTACTGTGGGAAGTTAATAATACTTCCATGGAGTTAATGACTGCCAAATGTGCTCTTCATGGCTTATACCTGTAAAACTCCTGGCAGTCAGCAAAGATCTGCAGGATTTCGTTCTTGTTCCATAGTATCACCTTTATATTTACACAAAATTACTGTCTAGTCTCTCAAATAAAACAAAGCTAGTGCTGTCTCCTATTAGCTTGCTGCAGAAGGAGCGGTGGGTGTAGCTTAATGTTTCAGAACAGTTACACCAAGTGATCTAGGGTATATGCAGGCTGTATGTGCTTCACATGTGACTTCTTCACTCTTGCCCTTTCTGACAAGAAGCCCAGTTAAGCCTCAGAGACAGCTAGAATAACTCTTTCACTCTTATAAACAGTTGGGGCAATTATTTTCTATTAGAGCGAAAAATGGACAGTATTTCAGAGTCATTTTCCGTTAAGTGCCAACTGGCCTCAAAAGCAAGGTGAGATCCTACTGGAAGCAATGTTTCAGGCAGCTGTTGGCATGCCAGCGGTGACAAGGGGTTAGTAACGTTAATACTGTAGCCACAAGTTAGCTCTGGGAGTTGAGAGACCTGGGTTCACATGGCCTTGGTGTCAGTCATCGTAACACCTGCCTGCCTTCAGTTTCCAATTAAAAAAACCTCGCTGTATTTCTTACCACAGGCAACTGGAGCAGAACAACTGAGGTAGTTGTTTTCTCTTCATTGTGAAGACAAGTAGCTATTTTTTTGCAGTGAGTAAAGCTACCCTTGAGTTATATATTTCTTATTGTAGTCAAACCATTCAGGGCATCTAACTCATCTGAAGGAGACTCAAAGATTCAGTGTTAGTAATTCTAGGCAACACAAACTCTTGAAGTTGAGGGAAGTGAATCTTTCTGCATAACTCTAAAAACTCTAACTAGTGTTAGTTTATACTAAATCTACTTCAAAGAAAAAACATATGCCAACTCCCTGAGTTGCACTCGGTGAAACCTGTGTGAATTGTACAATCTGACTTTGAAAACATAGCTCAACCCCCCTTCTTTTCATTCTGATCTGATAGTAAGGGTTCTCTTTGCAAGCAAGGAATCTTTACATTCGTAGCTGGAGGTTGTGTTTCAGAATGGAAAACTTGATTTTATAACTGTAATATAAACACAAATCTTCAAAGGCTGCATTACAGTTGCAGCTTTAAATACCAAATTCTTAGGTTGAGGTTTCTCGTGGTTTGTTTTTTTTTTTTTTCCTTCTGTTTCTTACTAAAGTATCAGTGGGGAAGCAGTACTAGAAAAAGCCTCTACCTTATAAAACAACGCAGAATCCCTTTTGGTTGTATGTAGAGCTGTACCCTGACCTGTAGAGCTGGTTGTATGTAGAGCTGTAGAGCTCTACACACTAAAATATGCTGATTATCAGTACACAGATATCTAAAGGTATGCTACAAATCTAATTGTGGCAGTTACAATTCCAATATTGTCAAAATGTGTTTGTCAGTTTATATGTGCAAATATTGGCATTTTGGATGTTTTATCGATGGCTTTGTTGGTCTTGGGGGGGGTAGGTCCTGCTACTCAGCCATGTAAAACTGAAGGGAGCAGGTAATATAAAAATGTTCCTGTGCCTCTGCAAAAGCTCAAGAGTCACACTTTCAGTCAACTGTAACCAACTGTACTAAGAATGAACAAAACCGTTAGAAGGTTTCTTGTGGTCAGTTCTGCTTGCATAGCAATCATCTGGAATTGCTCGACATCTGATTACAGTTATTTTGTACCTGAAAAACTAGTGAATCAGAACTATCCTGTAAGAAACGTATTCTGTTCGTTGTGAAGCTCCCATACATACAAATGATTGGCATTTCTCTTCTGACCAGAGGCTGGAAGCCTTTGCTGATCAGTCATTAGATGAAGTCACAACCCTTTACGTGTAAAGGTTCTGTTTAGGTGGGCACAGGAAAAATGATCCCTCCTGGCACTTACTCAGATCCATAAAGGCTTAGTTTTTCCAGTCAATCATGTTTCTGGCTATTTGAATTATGTCTATTTGCTGGCTATAGGGATTTGTAATGATTGAGTCAAAGGAGAAAACATAGCATCAACACACTGCAATCCAACATTTTGTTCACTCACCTAGTAATATGTGTCAGATGTATTAATTAGGAGGTTTATAGCAATTACTAATTGCAGAAAAACACGATACCATTGATAAGACTTTGTGTTCTTCATTGCTGCCCTGATTTGAACAAGGGAGGTCAAGAGCAGCCTTGCTGTTCGCTTGCTTGTGGGCTGGTGTTTAGTGGGTTCAAACTGGTGAGTTTCAAATTCAGGTCTCCCATTTCTCTTGGAAATACCTAGGCGATGTGGACACCATTTGATGAGGCCAGTCACATTCTTTCCTACTACTGTCAGGAATGGTGGTTGTTGTCCACCTACGTTAGACACTCAAGCACACCTACTGGATCGTCTTCCTGCAAATGTTTAAGGGTAGGGATACCAAGTTCTTCTGACTGCTTTAGGCAGCTGATGGTTTGGACTGACAGATGGGAATAGTGGAAGTGGCAGCCTTGCTTTAAAATACCAGTTTAGGAATCTGTCACATTCACCCTCCTGTTCCCAGTTTGCTTCTGAGCTACTCTCTCTGTGTACATCAGTTGGCTACATGGCTGCACAGATTGGGGAACTGCTCAGTCTGAGAACTTTCTTCCCCTTTCTCTCTAGCCCTGTGGGTTCCCCAGTCCTGCTCACCATGGCTATGCCAGTGTGGGTGCTGATTTAGTGGGGGTGTGAGGAATCGGCGTTTGGAAAGAGCTGCTCAGTGTGGGAGTGAGCATGAAGAACAGGCGAGCAAGGAACATGGTGTTGGCTCTGGTTAGATAGCAGGGGAAGGGACAAAAACTGGAGGCCCTGTGAGCTCTGAGGTACCTCAGTGCTTTGCATTGCTTTCACCACATCAGGTGGAGTGTCAACGTAGAAAAGTTTGTGTCTTGACGTCTGTCATATTGTGTTCACGATAGTGAACAGTTTGATTGATTTAGAGGATTGAACAAACCATGGGAATGCAGGAATGACAACGTGTTGTGTGAGTGATGTGCTAATATCCTTAAACAAAAGAGAACTTCTCTCTTATTTTAAGACACCATATTGATTCTTGACACAAGCCTACTGCTGTTTCTTCTAGCCTGGTGTTACAACCACCCAGTTATCTGCTTGCCTCTGTTCCTTGCTTTTCAAAGAGTGTTGAGGGGACTTAAATCTGAACAGTCTTCTCCTTGAAGTTAGTTAGTTCTGCACATTTCATTTGAGATGTAAGTAAACTTTTGTCCTGAATTACAAAGGCTTGTATACTGCATGTGCTGGGATGCTTGGACTTAAAAATAAAGCATAATTTTGAAGTGCATCTACAGAAGACTAAGGTTGATATCACAAGGACTTTACAGCTTGATTGAAGCCAGCACACAAGTAGCTAGTTTATAGTGAAACAATAAATGGATGAGTATTTCTGAATTAAATCTAGGGCCAGTGATTGAGTAGACTTTTATGAGTGACTTGCAATTGCCTGTGATGATGCGAGACTGAAGGCAGACAATGAAATGTCATGACAACACAACTCTGTGGAAGTAATTGTCAGGAAAAAGAAGTGACTCCTCACACATTCCTTTTGGCAAACACTTAAGATAAATCAAGAACTATTAGGCTTAGTTGCCCTGGCTTGTCTTCCTGGCACTGCAAGCAACCTTCCACAGCAGGCGACTTGCTTCCTCTGCAAGACTTTGGAGGGACACAGAGAGGGCGGAGTGAAAGCAGTAGCTGCGAGATCGAGGATTAGGGACCAGGTTTTTAGATTGAAACCTGGAGCTGGTTTCAAGGAGAACCAAGGGAAGTACTTAGAGAGAGGAGCTCTCTCATGCTTTTGTTTTTACTCTTATGATTGGATAAATGGACTTGTTTAAACAAGATCTTCAGGTCATCTCTCTGTTGGGAACAGACAGGGTTGATATATTGGGGTAATAGTCTAAGATTTAATCTGAGCATTGCATCATGAGATTACACCCTAGGAGGCATAAATGACTAGTTCTCAACATGACTTCACTTACCTGTCGTGTACTCTGACAATGTCTTGTTCCGTACTCCTTGTCCATGTCTTAGATTCAGTGGCTGTGAAATGCAACCTGCTGCTCGACTTGTAACAAAGGATTTCAGCTGAAGTCAAGTCTGAATTGATTAACACTAATATATTCCATCTCTCTTGCAACATGTCACAAAGCTGAATGACCAAGGAGTTTCCTGGTGTTTGCAGTGCTTTCACAAACCTGTATTTTTGTTCCTCTATTAGAAGGGGAGCAAAATTTAGGAGTAGCCATTGCATATTCCAAAACTGGTAGGCTCTGACCATGAAAGCTGATGCAGTTGAGATGCATCCTTCTGCCTGCAAAGGGATGCCTAAGAGCAGCTCCTGCTGGGCAGACATGTGTGAGTCTTCCAGACACAGAAGAATAATTTTGTTAGTTCACTGAGGGTTAAGTGCATTCAGTAGAGTACAGTAAAAAAACAATGTAGTTGGTGGTACTGTTCCCATGGCCATCAAGTTGTCCTCCCCGTGGGTGGTCTAGCACGGCAGACGAACTCTGAATATTCTGACATATTTACATAATTCAGGACCCTGACCCTGGCCAATGTGGCTGTATATCCTCTGAGAGTATCAGGTGCCAAAAAAAATTGGGCATTCAGCTTTACCCAGCCTATCATCTTTTTCCTTGCAGCTAAAAGTCCTTCCTGCAACCACCTGCCAAGTACTGTAGCTGTTTAGCTTTAAGGGTTGACAGCTACCCAAACCTGGGTTTGTTGCAGGCTAGAGATTTAGCTTGCAAGCCATTAAATATAAATAAGTAAATTAAATGGAGGGTGTGCATAGAGTTTTGCAGGACAGAGTCGATTTTTTCTCCTTCCTTTTGGAGCTTTTAGGAGAGCAAAACTTTTAGCTCTGGTTCTTGAAGTAGATTGTTTTAGCCTTTTGCTGGTTTTTGTAATAATAATAGTAATAGTAACAACAACAACAAAACCCCCATTCTGCTTCTAAAGGAGATGTCTTACAAGTGAAAGGTCCCCCTTCCCCCTCCACCACAATGGTTCTATCTCTGTTAGGGCAAACAGCAGCTTGTGACTTTGACAATAGGTCTTTGTGTTCTGAAAACATGGCATAAATTATTCCCTCCCCTCCACAAAGAAGACTAGGAAAGATAAAGCAAGGCCAGCTAGCCTCCACAGAAGCAAACTAGAAATACTGTAATTCAACCACAGCAGTGTTGTGCTTGCTGTACCCTGACCAGTGTTCAGGGCTGCCTGTAGTGCAAAGCTTATCACCAGGTTTTGGAAAGAATTTACAATTCTATTCCCAAACGTGAGTCTCTGGGCAAAGCTTTGGCCCTAGAGCTAGAGGAAGCATCAAGTGAAAACTTGCAAGTGATGATGTTCTGTAAAGCCATTTTATTTATGGTACTCAAACTTTCTGAACTGGCCAATAGGCCATTGTGTCAGTCACAATTTTAGCCTTTCCCTTTTTAAAACAGAATCATGATGACATGCTTCAGGACTTCTGACCTTCTTCACTGTCTGAGTTGCTCATCTCTAATTTCTCCTCCCTTTCCCTTCAAGCATTATGCCCTTTTTGATTACTTAATTTATTCTTTCTCTGCATATCTCTCCCACTTTTCTCCACTAACTTTGAGTAGTCTACAAGCTCCATTTGGAGACGCCCTTAAATACTGCATTTGCCAAATTGTACTGTTGGAAATGACTCTGCCAAATTGAGAGCTTTTCATTGCTTTGTGAATATTTGGAGCAGAAACAGAAAGCAGAAACTTTGAATGCTCATTCGTGACAGATGAAATCTCTTGCCATAGTTATTCTTCAGTGGTGGTGGTCAGGGGGAAGTCACATAATTGCATCAGTTGTTCTAAGATGGGCTTTCATGATGCCTTTAGAAAGTTCTATTGAAATTCATTTTGTTAGGAAATGACAAAAGTTGTTCTGAGCTTTCTTGAGCTGCCTCTGCTGACAAAGGGGAGGCAGAGCCAAGGAATAGATGAGAAATGACAAATACCATTTAGCTTTCTAGTTTTGCTTTCCAGTTTGCATGAATATTAGGAGGAAGCTTGTAAATAATTCATAGAAAAAACACCTGTCTTAGTACAGTTAATCACAGAATGTCTTTGGATGGAAGAGACTGTCAAGATCATCCAGTCCAACCTTTGACCCAACACTGCAAGCTCAGCACTAAACCACGTCCCTGAGCAGCAGGTCCACACTCCATTT
>JANIJG010025667.1:0-16276 GCA_024611175.1 Megaceryle torquata
ATGTTTACCCTAAACCTCTTGTGTTCCAACTTACTCCCATTGCCTCTTGTCCTAACATTGGATGAGACTGAGAAGAGTCTGTCTCCTTACACTCACCCTTGACATATTTATAGACATTAATGAGGTCCCCCCTCAGTCTCCTCTTCTCCAGGCTAAAGGGACCCAGCTCTCTCAGCCTCTCCTCATAAGGGAGATGCTCCTGTCCCTTAATATTCATGGTGGCCCTGAGCTGGACTCTCTCCAGTGTCCTTTCTCCAGTCCTCTCTCTGTCCTTCTTGAACTGGGGAGCCCAGAACTGGACACAGCATTCCAGGTGAGGCCTCACCAGTGCAGAGCAGAGGGGGAGGAGAACCTCCTCCCCCTCTACTCTGCACTGGTTATGTACCACTCTACTGGGGTTTATGTCATTAAGACATTATCAACAGTAATTTACATTCCCCTCTAGATTGCCAACAGAAATACAGAGTAGTATCATCACCAGTACTAATTTGCACAGTCTTCTATTGTTAACATTTGCATTGTCATGTGATTACATACTGAAAATTATAATTGCCCAATTATTTGGTTATTCACCCACTCCAGAATCACTTCACAGGTACTGTGTTTTGAAGTGCTACATAGATACATGGTGTGATATTAAACCAAGTAGCATTCAGTACGTGGTTTACATTCATACAGCACCGTTCATCCATGAGTCATGCTCAGACAATGAAACCTATTTGTTTAACATGGTTTATTTTTCTTTAAACCATCTCAACTAGCAATATTTTCTCACCTGTTATTTCAGTTGAGTGAAAAGTTTCTTTAAATCTTCTTTTTCCCACTGAAAAAAATGCAAATTGAAATAGACTGATATAATTTCTGAAATCATGTTAATTCTCTCAAATTATTTCAAGTGAAAACAAGTGTATCTATATATGCAAGGGCACGAGGAGAACTTGAATAAAAGAGTTGAGAAATATTGGGTTGACACTATTAAAATGGAATATTTACATTTTTCAGTCTGAAATATTTAATTTCTAAATTTGTTTCAGCTTTATTGTAAGAATATTTATAATCGAATACCAAATAAAATATTTATTTTAGGGTCAAACAAATAAATTTCTTCAATCTATTGTATTTTTTTAAAAAAAGTTTCATCAGCCTTGAACAATTTAAAGAATGGGATTGCAAATATATTAGGAAAGACTTCTAGTCACACATCTGCTTCCTTTATGGATGAATGCTATTTTGTCTTCTCCATTTTTTTCCTAAAATTTCTGCCAGATGAGAGAACCTTTCATTACTTTTGTTTTATAATTACCTATTTGTTTTCATGGATCCTGGCACAAAGTCAACAGATCCTCAGTTTTATGAAATTATCTTGACACACTAAAATCTCTCAAGCATTTCTTAAAGTCAATATGCCAAAGTTCACCTCAGATATATCTTCCCCTAGAATGGGAGATTTTTAATAGCCTCTGTAGGTAAATTGCTCTGAAATACTCGTGTGAGGAGCATGTGCCTCCTTCCACTGCTTGTGAAGTGGATCATGGAATAATTTATTTTAAATGTCAGTGCCTATGTCCTTATTTGAAATTTTGCCATCTCTGAACACTGAAATTCCTATAGCACTCAGAGGCCTTTTTTTCTTTCATAATCCATCTACACAGGTCTACAGTGGAAAGACAGGTACTTAATAGACCTATTTCCTCATGCTTTTACTTTCCTTATTGCTTTTCCACATTGCCATCCTTCATGTCTACATCATCTTTTTATGCCATATCTTATAGATTGCCACTATTGTTGTTTTATTTCTTGTTACCTTTCTCCTTCCCTTTCTTGTTTGTGAAATTGAAGTGCTTTGGTCCGTGCAGTAAATGTCTTCTAAAAAAGCTTTATTTCTCAATATGCTTGTTTTCTGGCTTTCATTTCTGATCTGTGAAGTCTGCAAGAACCTGTCTCCACAGATAATTAAAACTGCCCTAGTATTTATTCTGTGTAAATTTATATTAAACAGCATTTGCCTGAACACCTTAAACCAAAGCTTTATGTCCTTCACTACTAGCATGACCGCGTATGAAGCACATAGAGTTCACAAAGGTGAAATGCTTGAGATAAAAAGGTGAGGACATGCTAATTTCAAAGTTTATTCTTTTCAGCATATCAGTTTCCAGCGGTGATAATTTGGGGGGTTGCCTGAGAGTGTATTATTTAAGGAACTCATCATAGGTTTTTAGGACACCATCACCATTCTGCGCCTAGTTTTGTTCCCTTGCACTGTCATGCTAACTGGTGGGGTTTGCAGCCACAGACACAGCTGCACAACCTGTAGCCACATCCACTCTTGGGTTTGGGCATTTCCTAACATGTCACTGGCAGCCTGATAAAAAAAAGAAAAAAAAAAAAAAATGGAGTGTTGCCTCTCAAGTGTGATTTAACTGCAGAGAGGAAGAGCACTCGAACAAAAGCTAACTTTATTGACACTGGTGGGGAAAGCCGTATTCTGTGGAGCTGAGTGTGTAAATGGTGGTTAAAGTATCCTCTAACAAGGAGGATCTTAGTACTTAAATAATGGGATCATGGGGTCATATGAAATCCCCTCTAAGAAGGCAGACTCTTTATATAAATCATGGGAGCATAATCTCTCCAAAAAGCACAAATAACAAAGAAGGCTCAGTACATAGATGGTGGGACCACAGGTCACTCAAGTTTAAGTCCCCTCTAAAAAATGGGAATTCAATACCTAAATACTGAGAGAACAGTGTCATTGTGTAACATCATAACAATAAGGAAATTATTTTTAAGCTGGAAAAAGCAACCCCTTTTGCTCCTCCGTGGAAGTCTGTTAGTGCTGTGACATGCATTTCTATGCATATGTACAGCAAGAACTGCCATGCCCACTCCAAGAGGCATTGTGACATTACTAGCTTACTTCCCCGGGTGACGATATGTCCTTCTGTCCAGGGCTTACACCACCCTGTCTCACTGCTCCCCTCCCTTCTCACGTCCCTCCCTGGCTCATATTGCACCCCTCTCCTGCTGTATTGTGCTCACAGCCTTTTACAAACAGTGCTGACTCCATCATGTGGCAGCTTTAATTGGTCTGAAATACTGCTGGCTGTCCTGACCCAGGGCAGAGGGACTCTCAGAGCCTTGTCAGGACCATCGGGAGACGAACATGTTGCTTCTTGGTGCAGTTCACTCAGGCAGGTACTGCAGCAAAAAAACAGCTGCTGAATGGGATGCAGAGGAAGATGTGGACTTCCCATAGTGTTTGCTTAAAATTAGCCATCTCTTCCCTAGAGAGCAGGTCAAAGATCTGCTGTGGAGGTGCCATTTCTTTACGTGGAACACATTCTACATTGACTTCTACATATTTTAGTCTAAGCTGCAAGGTGACATTAAGGGAAGTGTCTTCTTCCAGGAAGCCACCACTGGTACCTTGGTCCTAGGTCTTTCTCAAGTGATGCTGTCAAGATCCTGTGACGTGCTGGGCAAACCAGTGAGACCTGGGTCTGAACCCGTCCAGTGCATTTCTTTGGAGAGCCAGAGCCTGTATTCAGATTGCATTTGCAGAAACAAAGGTCTCCTGTCTTGCCCTTTGAATCATCCTGTGATGCAGATTATCATCAGAATCATCCTGAGATGCAGATTATCCCTTAGAAGTGAGAGCATTTATATTAAATTTGCAACATGCTATAATGTAAGGATCAGATTATGCACAAATATTCTCCCATAAAATTAAATGTGTTCCATTACATGCTTGCAGGCAAAACATATTATTACACTTTTATACACAATGCAGTCTTCTTCCTATTCAGATGTTGCACTTGGGGGAAGAACAGCTCCCATTATAAATGTACACACATACATCTTCAACTCAAATGGCCCCACTTACAGACATAAATCCCACTGAGGAGCACAAGTTCTGACAGGTCTTTTATGTCTTCTGCTCAGAAGAAGTACATCTGCCTGGTGTAAGACCAGAGGGATGTCTTTTGTCTTGAAGAGAAGTTACATTGAGTAAAATCCCTTCCTGTGCTTAACAGGGCTGCGTGTCATTTGGACGACATGTCTACATATATTTCTGATAGAAGTGTTGTCTTGGCTTAGTTTAACAAAGACAAATTCAGAGAAAAGCAAAGGTTTTCAATTGTTAAAATACTATTGGCTCTTGCTTTGGTCAAGTAAGAGGTTTTCAGAGTTCTGGTGAAAGAATAATATGTGCATATTCATGTATGGAGTGTATGTATGTACATATATAAATGAGATTTACATACTTTTCAAATCTATGCTCCTAAAAAGAGACTGATCTGGTAGTCCAAGATGCTGAGAACCTCTGAAATCACAGGCCACACACATACTTATTACATTTCTAGTGCTTGCTGAGGCTTGATCCTGAATACAGGGAAATCAAGAACAAAATTCTCAGTGACTTCCCAAGTACAGAATCAGGCCTGCTCTGCAACCACAGCTGAAATATTTGAGCAGGCTTCACTGGAGCAGAAAAAAGAGAGTGGCAGGCTGTCTGTGTGGGAGTGACTTTTCAAGTTAGCTCCACGGTCACAGGAAAAAGCGCCGTTCCAGTTCAGGGAAGGGAAAATGCAGGATTTGGTTCAGTGTTCAAGTGTGTGGGTAGCATCTCAGGGTGTCAGCCCTCACAGTGACTTTGGCAGAGATCTTCAGATACTTCGAGTCAAGTTGTGTGTTTAAGTACTCTCTTGGATAGGGACTAATTGTTGCTGGTTTAAATCACATGAAATGGTCATGACTACAAGGGCTTAATCAATGATTAAAGAGACAGTAAGGAGCACTAACTAATAGCATGGTTTTATTTCAAGATTATTTTTCATTTTCTTTATATTCCATGTTTTCTGTGCTTGTGATCACTCCTTGCAAGTTTTTGAGAAAAACCTAACTTTTCATAGGTGGTGTCTGGGTGGCTATGGCCTTGTCTGTTCCTCTGGAGCAGGTTAAATCAGTAAAACCTTGAGAAAGGCAGAGAGTTCCCAAGATCAGTGCTGTGTGTTAGTAGGAACTTTTTCCCCTTGAAAAGAAGCTTAAAGCACAGTTTTGGAGATGGATTTGATTGTGTGTCAGAAAGGTGAACAGACTGCTCATTTTACCTCTATTTCTGCTCCTGGAACAGGCCGTCCTGTCATAATGAGAGGAGTTCAGGCCCACTGGTGATTTTAGGGCGATGAGACGCAAAAGCTGAGAAGATGCAGAGCCGAGTCTCTGATCCAGGCAGCTGCAGAAATTAATTCCATAGCACTGAGTTTCAAGTACTTTTGTTGCCCATGTCTTCCACAGCTGACCAAGCTTATGAACTTTTTGTTGTTCACCATAGGCTCACTCTCCTGTCTCAATCCAAGAGTGCATCAAACCCTTCTTTTGGCAATCCAAAGCCGTGGAATCCAACATCACCCTCTGCTCAAAAAAAACCAACCCACGTTTTATATCAAATTCCCTCAGAAGCTTTAAAACATTGTTTGGGGTCCTCTAGTCTTCTGTTTTCAATAGTTATATTTTTTTGGCATGTGGCACCAACATTGTTTCAAAGTTACTTGTTATAAAGACCTGCCTGTGATATACATGCAGGGCACTATATAAATTAACAGAAGCAGTAAATCATTTCAACAAAACATTTGTTCTGCAAGGCCAAATCAAACTCAAGAGAGGCTGATAGTAAGAAACAAACTACAGGGGCATGAGGTGGAAATCATATTCAGCCTGCAGGAGGTCATTACCAGTTATCAGCACCAGCCTGTGAGATACCAAGACCCACCAGTCCTTTTTTTATGAGCAGAGGAGCAACCACCTCCAAGTTTGGGCTCCCGAGCAACTTCTTGGCTGCACTCACAGGGTGTGGGTCAGGGGGATTGAAGGTACAAGAAGCCCAACCTTGGCAGCGTTAAGAAAGAGGGAGCGTGTTGGCACAAGGCCTCCTGCCTCTCCCAATTGGATGTGCAACTTTCAGGCATAAAACTATTATTTTGCTCGCTGGGCCTTCCACAGCAGCTGGGCCAAGCTTCCTACTAGGAGCCAGGATCTGCAACCTTATGAAAGTTGCAGGGCCCGGCAGGCTGTCAGTATTTTCAGCTGGATCAAGCCCAGAACAATTTTATTTTCATCAGAAATGTTCCCTGGCCCTACCACATGTGCAAGCCTATATGAAACCACCAAGAAGGCTCCCTCCCCCAGCTATCTTATTTAACTCAAATTCAGCTGCCCAGCAGAACTGTTTTTTATCCAAGCCCTTAGAGACAGGAGAGGAGTGCAGAGATTTAATTATAATCTTTCTCTCTCTCCACCTCCCACAGTACATTAATGCTTTTCATTAGCCAAAGCCAAAACCTTGCTTTATAAGCTGTGAGAGCTGTCTTTTAAAAATACGTCCAGCGTTAAAAGAGTTCCGAATGGCAGTAACAGCAGCGTAACCCCCTCATCCACAGGTGTGGGAGATTCGCTGGAGGATTGGTGGTGGAGAGGCAAGTTTTATTTGAAAGACATATGATTCCTATTTCTGTCCATTACAGCATTTCTGTGCCCACTGACAATTTCACATACACATCCAAATGAATGAGAGAAAAGCCTCGACATCCAGGAGCTCTGGATGATTTTTATAAGTATCCAGATGTTTAGACTTTTATCTGAAGCTTATCCAAAAAATATGAGGCCACTCCTAGCAGCAGCCTGACAAATATCCCCAGCCATTTATTCTATGTGTAGGTCTAGAGTATAGATTCACACAGAAGTATCACTGGAGTAGGTACATCTGTTGACCTCAGTGGTAGAGAAATGCAGGTAAAGCAAGAATGTCATTTTTCACTCACAATTACAATGTGATTTGAGCAACATAATTGAGTGTCTTATTTTTATGGGAAGGTTCTAGGGAAATAAAAAACACTGCCTTTATTGTCATTGCCTTAAAGAATACATAAAGCTGATTTTCATCTTTGAAAAATTAGAGCTTATTTTCAGCACTTCCCCAGAAGGAGACTACGCAGAGGTCAGAGAGCATTATGAGAAAGATGAACACTGGTTCATTACAGTGACTGATTTTCTATTCTTTTTCTATTCTATTCTATTTTCTATTTGAAATAAAATTCCACTTTTCTCCTCATTCCCTTGCCGTCTGCCAGCTTTAGTGATATAAATATGCAAAAGAACCTTGGCAGATTGCTGTGGTGGCTTCAGGGTTATTTGTTTTTTTTTAATCCAGCACCCCTTGGAAGCTTCAAGTGGGTAGCTCTGTTGTGCCAGCGCTGTGCAAAGGCGTAGTGTGGTAGGAAATCCTCAAGTGGGAAGAGCTGACAGCCTGCTTGGAGGGAAGAACACGGCAAGTAGCATAACAAATACCTGTCTGGTCAATAAAGGACAAGTGAAAGGGCCATGGGATTACATGGATTACAGCTGTTGGTTACACAGATTAACCAGGCAATTAAAGGCAGCAGGAATAATAAATATCCTTCCAAGAGAAGAAGCTGCTATCAGGCTGCAGGCTGAATGTAGCTGTTCCAACTGTAAACTGTTTTTGCAATAAAAACAAAAGCACAACAGCTGAAGGAGAGGGAGAAGGCCCTGGAAGCCATCCCATGAATGGGACATGCTTTCCCTGATTCCTCCAGAAATTTTACACAGTGGACTGGGGTCTTTTTTATGTACATTTTGATGGCTTCTTATCTTACATTTTAATAGTAAATCTGCTCAATGTCTAAAATGCCTTTTGGCAGTCAGACCTTTTGTTGCTGATCTCTGTGACTTAAAAACAGTTTAACTTATCAAGAAGCTTTGGTGTAGATCTGGTGTAGCAGATAGGTTCATTTGGTTTTTAAATGCTTTCTTTCGGATCACTTTTAATCATCACTTCCATTGCATATGGCCATTTATGCATTGACAGGTTGATGGGGACTTAAATGTACATAAAACTTTCTCTGTCAGGACTTATGCCTCTCTGTCAGATTTTATCCTGCAGTAGAAAGGGTTCATGTACAGTTGCTGACAGATAAAACAAGCTCCTCCAGCAGCTGCACCTCTGCCTCCCACAGATTTTTTTTCTGCTCTGATCCTCTGTCTCCAGCTAAGTGCTGAGAAAGCAGAAGCAGCACCGTGGGGCTGTGCTGGGATGGACTGGAGTGCAGTGCCAGACCTGAAAGAGGGAGGATGACTTAGCTTCACTGTGGCCATCTCCTGTAGTCTGATACTAAGTCCTGTGACGTTTGGTGTCTTTCTTTAGCCCCAGCAGCAATAAAACCTTGTTCTATTCTAAACAAAAGTGAATTTCCAGCCTGGATTCCCATGGAGAAAACCTACAAAGCAAAAAACTTACTTAAAAATAAGGTTTAGATTCACAAATCACATAAAAACTGAGAAAGCTCGTGAATTTTAAGTCTGTACCATGATCTTAAGGACTAGAATCATGAATTTGAGACACTTGGGTTTGAAGATGGGGACCTGCCCTGGGTGGTTTCATGGGCAAGCACTAAGGTTTTTCACCAGCTTGGTGCAATCACAGGGTGGAGGTATGCAGATATTATATCTAATATGAAAGGGTGCCTAGCAACTGTCATTCCTGCAGAAGCCAATGGAAACTGAAAACACTCAGCTTTGAAGGATCAAGTCTTTAATCATTAATATGTTTCCAGATCTATAAAAAAAATGTTTCCTAAGATACTTTATTTCTGCAAGAAATTCCCTGTTGGCAAGAGAGTTTTCATAGCTCCTTAAAGACCTATAAGGAACTGTGGAAGAAATAAAGTGGGGCTTTACTTATGGAAATCAGACCTACTGGAGAGCAACTGGAAATGTTTTTTATGAGACTTTATAATGGAACTACAGTAGCAGTTCCATGTTGATTTTTATTCTAAGACCCTATATTTTTTTTCTTCTTTTTTAAGCCAATTTTTTTCCCACCTGAAATTTCACGTGTGGTCTCTTGGCAAAGAAGAATATTTTTGGAAAGTTTAAGGCTGATCTGATAAGCCTTTTTTAAGTAAGGAGATTTAAAAACAAAGAGATACTTTATTTTTTAAAAAATCTGCAAGCCTTTCCTTCTTCATTTAAAAGCTGAAAACTGCTTACACTAAAAAATATCCCTTTTTTTTTTTTTAATATTTACCCTTAAAGAGATACAGCTCATGAACATTTTTTTTTATAATTTCAGTGGTAAAATTTGGGCTTTTATCAAGTTTTTTGCAAAGGTAACTTCGAAAAGCAAAATGAAACTAACATAAGATATGAGAAACTATCTCGATAGAAGATTAAAATATTACACATGAGTGTGTCATCCAGAATGAGGATATGAAACAATGGAGACAATAAAGTATAATGTATACTGCAATCTTTGAAATAATTAAGGTGTTCATGCGTTTTAAAATTATCCAGCCTTCATTTGTACTGATGATAATCATTTTAATAAATAATTTGCTCCAAGTCAATTAACCCAAACTACTATTCATGTCTAATAACTGGTTTCCAGTAATAGCTGAGAACTGACGTGTTCCCTCACTGACTTGGTACACCAGTAGTAGTTATTATAGGGACAACACAAGAAAAGAGTAGTTCCAGTGAGGGAACCATACTGAATTCATACATAGACCTATCAAGGTGGACAAAAATTGAAGTGACTCATAGATGACACAGTTTTGTAGTGATACTTTGAGCTACACCAAGTATCTTTGCAGAGAGGTCTGGGTCAGACAGACTTCTAAGTCTGGAAAAGAGCACATGGAAGAGATGTCTCTTCTCCATTTTAAAATGCCTTTGATTAATGTTTTAGCAAACAAGTCATGAGGTTTCTATAACGGATGCACTTTACATTACATAGGCTGATCACAGAAGTTACCAGATCTGAGCTCTGTTCATGGCTGTTTGTTCCAGGTTTTCCTCCATGGCCACGTCTGTGGCAGTGCAACCTCTCAGGCTCACTTCTCTTTCAGCATGCTGAATTGCTGACTCTTTCTCATCCTTCTTAATGTCTTTCAAGTTGCACCTCACAGAGATTTCACCTCAGTTTCTATTAAGGATGTCTCTGGAGAAGTTCTGTGTTTTTTCCTCCTTTGTTTCATTCAAGACAAAAGTTGTAGGAGATAAAGTGATTCATTTCATCTCTGGGAAAAAGCAACCTTCCTCCCAGAAGGCAAGTGCCCCTCCTCCTTTTCAAAGCAATGTTCTTCTCAAAGCAATTGTGATGGTGGTAGTGGTATATATGAGGGCTTGGCTGCATTACCAACTTCATCAGATGTTTGATGGCTATACTGAATTGTTAAGCTGGTCTGTAGGCTTCATATATACCTATTATGTATAATGTGTGTGTACATATATGTATAGATACACATATTCTTTTCTGGAGATTACATTTGTTGATGTTATCCATTGTGTCCAGGAAAATCATACTTTAATAGACTATCCCAAAGATAGAGTAGTAGCAGAATAATGATTATGACATTTGTGGTAGGAATCGATATTGAAATTCAGGTTTCCAGCTCAATATGATTCCGAATCAATATGATCATCTTTGGTACACATTGAGCTTGGTAACAGAATTTATAGAGATTATGCTTTGGAAGTGGAAAGGAGATACCATCACTTCCTATTGGGCATGGAAAAATGTCAATTTTTTGTGGTTTAACAATTTATTCATCAACTACCAAGCCATAGTAAGTGGTTGTGCGCACGTTCCCAGCCCATCAGAGTTAAGTACTCACCTTACTCATTCTCTAGAGACACCCACAGAATTTCACAGAATTTCTGAGGATGGAATAGACCTACAAGATCATCAAGTCCACTCATTAGGCTACAGTAATTTAATCACTCGTCAGTGTTTATTTGGACTTTAATTTCTTGAAGTGCATGGTCATATTCACCAACTTGTTCCAGAAAACCATCTAACTATTGGCTAATAGTCACATAGACTGAGACACACAACATTAGAAAAATGAGAGAAGTAATAGGTCTTATTCCAAGCAAACATTCCAAATAAGGAACAATGGAAATGTACAAATACATCTAATTCTCTTTTTTTTTTTTTTTGGTGTAAGGTCAACTTTCTGGAGGAAGAAAGGCAATAAAGCTATTTAAAAAAAAAAAAATTAAAATCATAACAGTCACATGATACTTTTATTTGTTTTCAAACAGGAGCTGTGTGGCTCAGGGAAGGGATATGGTGACCATTCATTTCTGTGCTCTCCAGCTCCAGCACTGCCGCGGGCCTGAAGTGAAAATGAGCCTACTGGTCTCATCCAAACCCCGGCGCATGTTAGCCTGCATTACAAAACACCAGAGAATTTGGCACGATCAGCAGTTTCTGCTCAAGAGAGGCCCAGGACTGCAATAGCAGAGGTGTTAGAGATCAGGACTCGGGAACGCTGGTTGAGTTATGTGGGAAAGCAGAATACTCGGTCTCTCACTTTCATTGGGACTGCGTTCACTTGCACAAAATAAACACAGTATGTACAATACAAAAAAATATTTATATCACACCAAATGATACTTATAAATAAGGCAAACAGCTCATTACCACCATTTGTCCAAAGGTCACAGGCTGCTTTTTAAGCAGAAATTTAGCTGTGCTGGTGAAGCAGTGTAACATCACTCTTATTTTACAGATGGAAAAACTGAGGCACACAGACACCTTCCTATCCAAGACCGCACAGGAAATCTGTGGCAAGACCAGCATCAGCTCCTGATCACTGGAGTCTGCATGTGTCAGGGTTTGGGGAGGACCACTGAGCTCATTTGCACTCACTTGCCTGTGACAAAGCAGGATTTGAAGAGCACGCAAGCTAAAAGTCAGTGTATCCTTCCCTGAGCCACAAAGCTCTAGACTAAAGACAAATACAAACACGAGACTTTTCTGATTTTTTTGTTACAAAACTTAACAGTTTCTTGTTTCTTGACCCTAGAAGTCAGGTTTGTATCAAGGAGAATTTTATGTTACAGTTATTTACAGAAATTTGCACTGTCTCTGATTCGGGAGTTTTAAGAAGAAGAAAAGTTGTAGGCCACTGGAGTCTCAGGATGATGTTGTCCTCTTAGCACCATGTGATGACAAACTGTTCTAGCTAAAGTGGGTGATTGTCCTCTTCTGCCTCTTTTTTTTTTCAGGTTATTGTTTTCTTCTGAACTAGCATCCACTAAACTAAATTAGACATTTTTCTGGGTGCCAGACTTTTGGCTACAAATGCAGTTGCTTGGTGAAAAATAAGCATCCAGGAGAAACCAGCCAAGACAAAGCAACACTTGTGTGCTGCGATAGAAGTGGCTTGCATGGAAGCGAACCCAGAGAAAAATCAGCTCTTCTACAGGTGGAGACATCCCTGAGCCTTCTGCAGGGATGGGAACATTGCCACATCTCCAGACTGTCACTCCTGAAGACTATTTTCACCCTGCATTCCCAGTTACTTTATCAAGTGCCTCAGGCTACTTTTGGGAACACCAGTGCCCTTTTCCACACCTTTCATGCTTTGAAGGCTGAATTCTTATTTGCTGTTTGCTCTCTGCAGAAATATTGTGCTGTGAGTGATTAGATCCCACGTGAACTTTTCTGTGGATTCCTTAATTAAAATAAATGACTTGGATGCTTGCTACCCAGTTACCCTGCATTATGATGAGCTGCATTAAGAGGGATTATTGGCTGAGGACACAGCTACACTTGCTAAACACTAATCTGGTGTTCGCAGCGGCATGGAGCTGCAGGACTTCTCAGGACTTCCAAGTAACTCAACAATTTTTGGCAAGGGGACCATCCAGTAGGGGCCAGAAAGATGTGCTTTTCATTCAAAATTGCACTGGACACCTTCTTTCAGTGGTGTCCCTCACATGAGCTTTCTGCCTGAGAGGAAGGGGTCAGGAAGCAAAAGGAAAACACGGAGGACTTTGTGCAGCAAATGGCAGGCTGGCTGTGGAGCAGGTTCCATCTCCAGCACACCCAGCTAACAATAGTCTCTGGCTTGCAGTGTGAAGCACCAGTAAGAAATATTATGCGTAGGCCTTCAGAAAGAGAGCAAAACAGAGACAAGTCACTCTATGATGAAATTTCTTAGCGCTGAAACATCTTCCTCTTTTAAAGCCAAAGCACGTTGGTAGTGTTAATGCTACTCAGGTTGAATATCCCACCTTCTTCAGGCAACCCTGGAGAAGTGAAATGGTCTGAAATGAGAAAAGTTTCCCAAAGGTGAGTTCATAGATCACAAAATGTTGAGATGGAAAGAATCTATTCAATCACCTATCCCATCTCTCTGCCAGTTCAATATTACTTACTCCCCATGATGTTTTTAACACAACTGCTTTTCTCATTAAAAAAAAAAAAAAAAAAAAGAGCTGGGGGGAGAAATACCTAGAAATGGTCTATGAGATTTTCTATCAAAACTTGTTTGATTCCTTGACAAAATCTGGTGTCTGCTGTTGCTTTGTTCAGATGAGTTCAGCATATGCCAGGCAGGATGAAGAGTGAAACAATATTTTCTGGAGGGACTCTTCCACCATTTGCAACATCCAGCATTTGGAAAAATCCTCCCGGTACTGGGGTTGCATCTGCATTTTCTTAACGGTATTCATTTTTTCCTCCCTTTGTATGAGACTGAGGAGTTGTTCTTCCATGGTACTATTCTATGTGATTATAGACTAGCCAACCTGGAAAGTGCTAGAAGTCCCCCCTGTTTCAAATATTGCGTGCAGACTGAGGCACACCTTTGCTAAAGTAATGGCAACAAGCCATGAATTTCAGAAGTGGTTTGGACGATGCAGTTATGAAAGAAATCATCCTATTTCACTGTAGGGAAGAGAAGGACAAAGACTATTTTTCACCTCTAACTGAGGATTCCATGATTCTAACCTTATTTTTTCCCCAGTTTTAATTTATGTCCTTGTGTTGTAGAATCTGGATCTCTTTTCAATGTCTGGTTCAACATTGCAGCCTGGGTCACCCCTAGCACAAGTTTCCTTTTGCTCTCTCAGAGTCCAGATGTCCTGAGGCCATTGTAGGGCTTTTTGATGATGCAGCTCTTTAGGACAATATTGTCCATGAAAAAAAAAAAAAAAATCAGGAAACACAAGACAACACATGCATTACTCAGAATATCCTATAAACACAGGTAAATGGTAACCCATACAGGGAGCAGGACTTCTTCCTGCTCACTCTGACATTGATGCTGCAGTGGGATGGGTGTCAGCAAGAGCCTGGCTTTTTATGGAGCCCACCCATTTCAGCTTTGGGATGCTTCAGCCTGTCCTACAGACTGTAGCCACTTTCACACTGTTGAGATGTGAAACACTGGCTGTCAGTGTAATATCAGAACTGACAAAGCTGTATTTTCATAGAATCATAGCATCATTTAGGTTGGAAAAGACCTTTAATATCTTTGAGTCCAAACATTAACCTGACACTGCTAATCCCACCACTAAACCATGTGCCTAAGCAACTTATCTGTATGTCTTCTAAACCCCGCCAGGGATGGTGACTTCACCACCATCCTGGGCAGCCTGTTCCAGTGCTTGAAAATCCTTCCAGTGAAGAAGTTTTCCCTAATGTCTAACCTGAACCTCCCTTGGTGCAACTTAAGGACATTTCCTCTCATCACTTGTTACCTGGGAGAAGAGACAGACCCCCACCTCACTGAAATCTCCTTTCAAGTAGCAGTAGAGAATGATAAGGTAGCCCCCAAGCCCCCTTTTCTTCAAGCTAAACAACCCCAGCTCCCCCAGCCACTCTTCACAAGACTTGTTTTCTAGACCCTTCACCAGCTTTGTTGCCCTTTTTTGATCCCACTCCAGCACCTCAATGATCTTCTTGTAGTGAGGGACCCAAAACTGAACACAGTATTCAAGGTGCGGCCTCATCAGTGCTGAGTACAGGGGAACCATCACAGTCCTGCTGGCCACACGGTTTCTGTCAACTTAGAATAACAAAAACCAAAAGGTTTTTTTTTTTTCTCTGCTTATCTTTTGCATTCCTCCCAGTGAAATGGAAGAATGTGTAGAGAGAAAAGTCGTGCAACAAGCTGTCTCATCAGCTTCAATAGCAATGGCCCACACAAGCAAATTTCTCTACTATACAGTCTTAGTATTTAAGATTATTTAACCAAAGGTGGGAGAAAGCAAGAGGGTTGTTTGTTTGGGTTTTTTTTTTACTAAAGAAAGCACTTCAGCCACTTTCAGAATGGGCCTGAGTTTTGACAGCATCATCTACCCACAGACACAAGGTATGAATTGCTTAATTATCTGTGAAGATTATGGGACCCATCTCATGCCTGACTCACCAGCAGTTATTTGAAAAGGGAAAATAAAAATTATTAGATGCTCGTTTTGGAAAGTGGGCTACTCTAGCTTTCCTTCATGTGCACACAGATAATGCTCTGTGTCTCATGGCACTACTGTGCCTGTCCTTACTGGTGTGCCATGGGCAGGGGCCAAATGAAATCCACAGCTTGGGCCTCACAATGCTAACAACCTCCCAAGGGACGATGCAAAGAAATAGGAGAAATGCTGGAAAATGTGATTTCTGGAGAAAAACAAAAAAGCAAAAAGCAAGTACAGTCTCTGGGTTAAAGGCTGTTATTGTAGCACCAGGCAGTTTTCCCTCATCTGATATTATGTAGAAAGCTGTCAGCATTTTCCAGAACGACCATTAAAAAGGAGCAAGACCAAACGATGAAGTGTTGAGCCCATCAATGTGACTGAACACAAAATGTACCTGTTGAGTGTTGTGGGACAGTGAATGTGGCATAGTCTTGTTGATGAGCCTACAGTTTTACACCAGTTGCAAGGCTCTTCACTAGTTGGGGTTTTTTTCCCTCCTCGGGAGAGGTAGATTCTGTACTGGTATATGTTACCACCAGTGAATAAAGAGCTACGCTTGTGGTGTCACCAAAGTAACTAAGTGATTAAAAAAAGAAACCTGTCTCTTGACATAGCGGTAAAAAAAAATTTTTAAAAATCCTATTTATAGAGGGGGCATAATTCAGAAATTGGACTGAAAGCCTCAGACAGCTCTTTCTTCAGATTTCCAGTGCATTGGGAGTTTTACAAATATTATATTTGAAAATAGCCTTCCTGTAGTATTTCAGTTCCTCCACTTTTAATCCCAGAGATGGTGAGGATGTGGGTGGGAATTTAATAGCAATAAAAAAAAATAGCAACAGTTCACCTAATTATTTTGATCTTCTGAAAAAGCTGGGGGGAAATAGCACAGCTTTTTAATTTTTCCTTTTCCCCTTTTTCCTTTCCTTTCCTTTTTCCTTTCCTTTTTCCTTTCCTTTTTCCTTTCCTTTTTCCTTTCCTTTTTCCTTTCCTT
>JANIJG010025669.1:0-13288 GCA_024611175.1 Megaceryle torquata
CCAGAGAGGTGGTGGCTGCCCCATCCCTGGCCCCATTGCAGGGGAGGTTGGCCGGGGCTCTGAGCACCCTGCTCTGGATGCAGATGGCCCTGCTCCCTGCAGGGGGTTGGACCAGATGAGCTTGAAAGGTCCCTTGCAACCCAAACCATTCCATGATTCTATGAGATTTGCTACCTCCAGAGCTCACCCAGAGACTGGACAACAGCAGGACGGTGCCACCTGCAGCCCTCAACCACAGCAGGGGGACCCAAAGCAAACCCAACCTCATGTTCCCAGGAGCAACATTTCACCTGCAACAAATAAAGATGGATTTTGAGCAACCCACTGAACTCGCTGCTTGGGTGTGAAACAGAATAGTGACGTGAATCCCCCCAAACCCTACAGAAAGCACGGGCTGGCATGTGCCCAGCCCTGGAGAGATGCTGGACTGGGCTGGCTGGGCTGCAGCGGGCACGGGCACGTCCAGCCCTCTCCGTCCCTCTGGAACGAAGCGCGTCTGCACGGCAGCAATTAGAAATCCTCTTCTGGCAGCTCCCTCCCCGGTGTCCCTTTGATTCCCGAGTCCCGGCGGCCCCAGGGGCGTGGGGACAGCCTGTGGCAGGTGTCTTGCCTGTGACCTGGGTCAATCGAGGGCTCTGATCTCCAAATGACCCTTCCCAGCAGTGAATATGTACCCACGCTCAAACAGCTTGCAGATGAAGGAGCAACAGACTGGAGATGATTTATTCAGGAATTAAAGGTTCAGTACCCCTTTTAAAGGCTGCGCCTCGGCACTGTCAGCCTTCATTGCACACAATTAAAGGGGTTAGCTGCCCCGGCTCGCCACGGCCCTCCTCCCTTCCAGGGGAATGAAATTAAACAAAACCAACCCCCCCACACACCCTCGCCAAGCCCCAGTCCAGTCACTCCAGCCTATGGGCAGGGGCAATGAAGGAGAACTTGCAAACTCGGTGCATAAGTGGCCCCAAGCTCCAGCCTGGGAAGCTGCTCCGGCTCTATTCTCCACCAGAAACCAGCTTGGCTCTGTCTGGGATGGAGGGATGATGGATGCAGGCACTTGGGTTTTGTCCCCACTCACAGGAGGGGATGCTCGGGGTCAGGTCTCTGCTCAGCTCTCAGCAGAGGTAGCCCTGGTGCCATCCATGCAAAGCTCTTTCCTGCATCTGGGGCTTGGAGAGATGCTCCTGGAACCCTGGACCAGGAGGGTTTATGCCTCCTCCTGTTTTTGCCTCCTCCTGTTTACACCTCTGCAGCCAGCTCCAGCCCCTGCAGCAAGACCTGACCCCAGCTCTGCACAGCTCAGCACCTTCGGGCTCCGCTCAGGAAAGGTGCTGGTCACACGTAACCTCACACCAGCATCATTCAAACACAGCCTCGAATTTCCCTCTCACACCTGAGAGGGGAGATAAGGATAAAAATTGGCATCGTTTGGATTAGTTTTTGCCTTTCCAAGCTGCGAGAACTGCTGCGATGGTTTGGCTGGTGGGGGGGGAGCATTGCTGGCGAGTGCCAGCAGCAGCAATTCAGTGAAAAGCTTCCTTCCTCTTAGAAAAGGAAGAAATCTGCTGGCAGCAGTGGCTGCTGATAATCTCTTTCCAAGGCAGTAAATTTTCCTGCAGCTACCCTGGCCAGTAATCCAGCAGATTATTACACCTTTCAGCAGTATCAGCCTTTTAAATACACTATCCCCTCACTGTGCATCTTGTGTTTCATAACCTGACTCGCTGCCCGGGCACAGGGGAACATAAAATCTGCTCTTCTGCAACCAGAGCACAGGCACCGGTGACAAATTTTATCCCCCTGGTAACTGTGATCCTTGGGTGCTGCAAATAAAGACAATTTACTAAGGGAAGGGACCCCCTGCCTTCCCACTAACCCCAGTAATGGCAACGCACCCGCCACTTCTAACTGGCCAGCTAACTTTTACAGACCAGTTGTCCCCAGTTTGAGCACTCCAGGCAGGCAGCACGCTGCTGGTGGGCTGTTCAGATGCAAAATTAATTGCTGTTTAAAAAAATAGAAAATAAAAATAAAAATAAACCCCCCTGAGATCACTGTAAGGGTGTCTGAGGTCTTTGTTTTCAACTTATCCCCCTGCAGCAATTCGCGGTTTCCCACCTAGATGGAGGAGAGAACAGAAAGGCTGTAAAAAGCCCACAAAATCTCACTTTCCCCAACCCCCCTGGTTTAAAGTTACGTGGCCAGCAGAAATGGGAATTCCTCTGCTTTGGGAGGGGACATTAAAATAAAGAGAATTATCTACAGTTCTGCAGTTGCCCATGGGGCCTCAGGCTGCCGCTGAGCTGCGATACTCCAGTTTGAGGCAAAACCCTCCAATATTTCAAGTGCATCCGTCCCCATGCTCCCCCCATGGTGCCACATCCCCGGGGGACAGTGGCTGGCAGGCAGTCCCAGCCCAGCAGTGCTGGCCTGAGCCACAACCTCGCAGCTAATTAGCTTGGACTAATTAGCCAGGGTGCGGAGCCGGCGGCAGGACCCGCGCTGCCCATCGGGGTGACGCATCTTTGGGATCCCTTCTTGGTGGGGGTGTCGAGCAGCCCCGGCAGCTCTGCCCAGCCCGGGGAGGGGGCACGGGCAGGAGCCCCACTTCAGCCACCCCGGTCCCAGCTCCATCGCAGGTGCAGGAGCAGCAGGAGCCGGCGCAAAGGAGGAAGAAAAGAGGAATCCACACATGTCTGCCAGAGCGAGACCTTCCCGCTGGCCGGCAAATTGACAGCTGCTTTGATTTGATTAGCAGATGCTGACGAGGCATCGAGACAAGTTCCCCAGAGCCATGAATAATTTCAGTGTATTTGTGTTTATTTGATCTCGGTATGGGGCTGGCCCTGCCGCCTCGCCCAGCCCCAGCCCGGACCCTCGCAGCGCGATGGCGAAGGGGCTGCCGGGCTCTGCAGATGGTCGCTCCAAGGCCACCCCCGGTGGGGCTGGATGTCCCCCTCCAGTGTGTGCTCTGGGGACGAGAGAGCCCTTTGCCCTGCTCTTCACCACCCTCCATCCGCTTCTCCTGCACAGCCATCCCATGGGGCTGGGTGCTGAGGAAGAGGGACAACCCTCCCAGGCGGCTTTTGGGGAAGAGAAGAGATCCCTCCAGCCTCACAGATTTTATCAGAATTCATTCCAACATTTTCAAGTCTGTCTTTTTTTTTTTTTTAATTTTCTCATCTTTGAAACAAACAAAAATGGGAACTTTGCACTTTCTGGTTCCTGGACCAGAGCTGGGGTCAGAAGTTATATGCCAGGGCCACCAGGTCCTGCTGGCATCACCAAGGGTCAGATCCTCTTTAGAAAGCAGTTAATGCATTTTAGAGTCATGAATTGTCCATAACCCCCCATGGGCCGACACACAAACCCACCTGAAGTTATCTCCAAACCAGTGTATCCAAGCACTGCACCAGGGACCAGGTGCCCCCCTGTGAATAAGGGGGGTAAGGGAGAAGGGAGAGCTGGCCTGGGCTCCAAACTGGTGGAAAATGTTACTGGGAGAAAGAATTATGAAAGATTCCCCCCCTGGGGTGGCCCTGGAATGCTCAGCAACTCTGCCCCAGGCACACAGACCCAACTAGGGCTGGAGAAAAGGGATCTGAGCCCAGAGCAAGAGCTGAGATTCCTCTCATAGCACCCCTGGGGTGGCTTTGGGAGAAGATGAGCCAGGACCACGCTCAGCACAATGCTGCTGGGGTTCTCCCTGCATCTCCCTGACTAAGAACCCCAGGTCCTACTCCCATAGGTAAATCAAGCAAAGCTCAGCATGCAGTCTGTATTTTAAACTAAGTGAACTCAACTGCTTCAATCAAAGCCTTTTTTAATGTCATGCTCCTGCCCACAGCTCCTTCCACATCCAGCTTAAAATTGCACTGGTTGGACGTGATGACTTGGAAATCAAAGATGCTCCGAGTGAGGCGAGAGCCCGACCCCTGCCCTCAGAGTAAAGCCTCTCCCATCCCCATGCGCCCATCACACCCGTGGCAAGTCCACTGGCTACACTTCATGGAGGCTTCTGCAAAAACACTTTCCCAGTCTGGGTCTCCCCTGCCCATCAAGCACCGAGTCCTGCTCGAAGCTTCAGCTTCAAACTAACCACGAGTCGTTCTGAAACGCGTCCAAACCTGTCTCATTTCTACCTAAGAAAACATAAATCAGTCCTCGCTCATGAACCGGAGCCAGGTCTGAGGTCTGCAACAAAGCCATGGGGATCCATCAGCACAGCTTCCAGTGACACTTTTAAGCTCTCTTGGCTGGTTCCACAAAGGTGTTTGGGAAGTTAATGCTCACCGAGATCACCGGTGACTGCACCTCAATCCCCCCGTGGATGGGATATCATGGGGTGCTCTGCTTCTCCAACGCAGGAGAACTGAGCTGGTGCCTCACTCTGCCCCAGCTCCACCCCCCCTCCTCCATCCCAGACCCATCACCAGCAGGGGCTGCTGGCACCAGGGTCTGAGCGGGAGAGTGCCCCAGGCTGCCCACAGTGAGGGGGGACAGGAGGGGAGATTAGAGCCAGCAGTGCCAATCCTGCCCTTGCTGCATGGTGCCGGGCCAGCGCAGCTCTGCTCCGAGCAAGCAGCAGCTTCAGCAAATAGCCCAAAGCGACGCTTGAGCTGCAGGCTTTGGCCCGAGGGAGGAAAAGCACCATATTGGTGCAATTACCTGAGTTTAGACAAACCTCGGCGGGTGCCTGGGCCAGGTTCAATCTCTGGCAGATGAGCAGCAGCAGCATCTGCAGCATCAGCCCTTGGCTGGTGCGTGGGGACCTTCCATGGGGCTCAGATCAAGAAGCAGATGTCCCCCAGGCGCAGGGTCCTGGGCCCCACTGGAGGTGTGGGGCAGGAGGGGAGGATGGGCCGGCAGCGATGCCGCAGCTGCACGCAGGCAGGAGGGGCAGAAATGTGCTGAGGCAGCGATGCTGCGATCACAGACCCCCCCTCAGTCCCCAGCTGCGGGCAGGATCCGGCCGTTGCCATCTCCCCAGCGTTGCTGTGATGTCTTTGACAGCTCAGGCTGGCGATCGCTGGGCTGCTGCCCACCTGGGCCTGGCAGGAGGGACCGGCGGGGCTGCCTGCGTGCTGCCCGAGGGCAGGGGAACAGGCAGCAGTGCTGCAGAGCAGCAGGTTACCCCCAGGTTAACCCATTCGAAGGTGATGGTTACTCCTTAGCTCTTGAGAAAGCTGCCTGCAAGGACACAGGGATGGAGCCAGGGGTGCAAGGGATGCAGGGATGGAGTCAGGGCTGCCCAGCTCTTTTCCTCACCACCTTCCCTGGCTGAGCAGGGCAAGGGAGACATAACTGCATCTCAAAGGAGAGAGTTTTTACCCTGCAGCTGGAGAGCAAAGCCCAGAGGGTGCCCAAAAGGCACCAAGGAAAAGCAAACCACCTCCTCATCTCCCCCTTCCCCAGCACGGTGGTCTCGACAGCATCCATCAGCTCCAACCCCTGCATCTCCCCACTTTCTGCATGGGTACTGCAGTTTGCACCTTCCCTCCCTGGCTTCGGGAGTCAACAGGGAAAACTTTGACTTAACCCCCCCCACCTTGTCATGGTCACCATCTCTGCACGCAGCTGCAGCCCGTGTGGAGCAGCTCCCAGCTCTCTGTAAAGCACGTGCTCCATGTGCTACAGCTCACGACAGCTCGGAGCTGGAGGAGCCCGTCCGCCCTCCTCGCCTCCGTCCGCGACGGAAAACAGAAATACGGTTTGTTTGGTGTTTGTCTCGGGTCGAATGTTGTCACGCTGCTCTCGTTGGGATGGAAAACACATCCAGTTTTCCACAGAAACAAAAAAAGGTTCCCCATCTGTGTCAAATTTGTAACACAGCCTGGGGGAAGATGGGAAACAAATTTAGCTCTTTTTTACTTTGCTATCAGGAAAAAAAAAAAAAAAAAAAGTTTCCTGGCGAAAAGCAGAGCCGAGCTTTGCCCCAGAGCACGACAGCGCCGTGAGCCACCACCACTCGCGTAGCCCAAGCTGCTCCGTGCCACCCCACCCCGCGGCAGCTGCTGAAACGCTGGCAGGAGCCGGGCAACAGCACATGGGAGAGAAGCCCCCGACCCGCAGCTCTGCAGCGGCTGCCAAGCAGTTCTCTCTGACAACCTGCTCAGCCCTTTCCCTGCATGTGCGGGACTTCCCTCCCCAGGCTGCAGCCCAGCCCGGGGGAGCCAATAACCGTTTCCTCCACAGAGAAGGGAGAAGCCTCAGAAATCCAGCCAAGTCCAGACAACAAGGCTTTGGGCTGCTGGGGCTGCTGCTGGGCGCCCAGCGGGTCAGCAGCTCGTCCCCCCCGCCCCACTCTCGCACTGCGGTTCAGCTGGTCCCCAGGCGAAGGAAATCCCCCACCGAGGAGGGAGACGTGGGTGGATTACGCACTTTGCTGCGAGAAAAACAAAGCTGTTTCTCCAGCTCTAGAGAAAGGGGCTGTGGAGGGGTGGGGAAGGCTCAGAGGATGTCCCTGGAGGGGTTTCCAAGCCCCCCGTGGAGCTGTGGTGCTGAGGGCCATGGGTCAGTGGTGCCCGGGCAGTGCTGGGGCAATGGTTGGACTTGATCTGAAAGGGCTCTTCCAACCAAAGCTATTCTATGATACGGGGGCTTCTCCAGCCCTGTGCCCAGGCTGAGCTGCTGGCAGCTCCCCATCATCCATGCTGGATGAGCCCCATCTCTCTGCAGCCTGGCACATTCAGGTCTCTCACCCCAGCACTGGTTCTCCCTCCTTCCCTCCATCCAGCAGGAATGACTGGGAATTCTCTAACAAAACATTTCTTCGCTGGAAAAGCATCAGTTTGTGGCAACTGGAGCTGTTTGTGGGAAAGGACTGCATTTTGATTATTTTTAGCCCAGCTTCCTAAGGAAATGTGGCTTAAGCAATCACACGGTCTGTCTGCCTGTCCGCCCAGCTGTCTGCCCGTCTTCCCCCAGCCACGTCTGATCCCACCGGCCAATTCCAGCCAGATTTGATGGAGGACAAGGATTAAAAAGGGGAAGTTTGCACATTTCCGTGAAAAGCTGTGGCCGAGCAGCATCTGGGACCCCGCCTGCTGCCCTTGGCTCAGGGCAAGGCAACTCCAGCACAGCCCAAGCCCAGCAGCTCCATCCACACCAGCCCTGTCCACACCAGCTTTGCTGAGCTTCGGGCTCCTCGGGTCCCTCTCAGTAGCATGGTATTTGGGTATCCGGGGGCTGGCCCAGGGAAGCCAGATGGGACCCTGCCCTGCCTTTATAAGAGCCCGAGACCACCACGTCCGAGCGCTGAGACCACTGCAGTGGGGCAGGAGGAAATGCTTGGCCACCCTCTAGCTGTGTTTTGCTGTGGGAGAGGGACCCTGGGGCTGTAAATGACTCCGCTCCTCCAAAAGCCACCAGCTCCCAAGCTGCTCCTCATCCCCGGGGCTTGATTTAGGGCAAGAAGCACAGGCAGCCCCACAGCAGCCAACCCTCTGATGTGGGCTGTCTCACAGCTCATAAGGTGGGTGAGCTCATATTCATTACCCTGTGTGGATTCTCTGGTGTCTAATAATGCATCTGGGCTCCAGGGGCAGTCCCTCCTGGGAGGACATCTCCCTGCGACAGGACTAGAGGGGCACAGACACTAACGGGGTGGCCTGTGCATGTCCCCTGAACCTTCACATCTTTACTCACAGCCTATAGGTTTTGCCTCTAAATTTACCAGCAGTAGAATGTTACCATAAGCACCCGAGGCTCTCCCACCTTGGAGCCTGGCAGAGCAGGGAAGAAGCAAGAAACAGCAAGGGATCCTGTGGCAGCAGAGACCAAGGCTGCCTGGGACTGACACCAGTCCCAGGTATTTGGGTGGCCAGCACTGCAGAGGAAGGAGAAAGACTCTCCTGGGCTGCAGCCAGGCACACGGTAACTCCCGGGAGAGGTGAGAACCCAGCTCATTCTCTGAACCCAGCTCATTTTTCCTCTGAGGCACCAGTTGCAGACAGGCTGGCAGCCACCTCTGCACCTCTGTTAAGAACCTGCAGGCCAAGTGCTGCAGCACAAAACTCTCTTGGTCCAAAGGGAGTCAGAGCCTCACTGCAATATGTGGGAGCTACAGCCACCCGGAGTCATGGAAAAGCAAGAACTGCTCCCATGACCACACGGACACTCACCCACCCACAGCACTGGGAGCAGTTTGCTGTACCTGGCTGAGAAGGAAAGTGGGAATTCCACAGCTGGGACTTGGAACCTATTCCTCATCTCCTCCAGCATCACGGTGTTAGCATCCTTAACGAGACACGTCAGGCTCTGGGCGATGATGGATGGGCAGAGGGATGATGGATGGGAGAGTGTGGCTGGACGGACAGATCAATCCCCACATCCCTGGCAGCTGCTCCTGAGAACCCAGCCCACAGCAGGGAGCAGCTGGGGGCTGTGCGAGGTCCATGGTGGAGGTCTGGATGGCAAGTTTAGGCTGCAGAGCCTGGGGACATACGGAGCCAAGCCCACACCAGTGCGGTGACCAGTACAACAGGCTGTATTTAAAGCACTGGTAGCACCAAGGCTTGTAGCAGGTGATGGACCAGCTCACAGAGCAGCACGGAGAGAAGTGCTGAACTCCTGGGTGCTGCTGAATAACCACTGTGGTCCAGATCAGCCCGTGGCTCACCAGCACCAGCATACTGGTCCACTGGTGTCCCTTGGCCAGGTCCCCAGCCACCATGCAGCTGAATCCACAGGTCTTATATCCCCCAGGGTAGCTACACCCACACTCATACACACACCAAATAGTAAAAATCTGTAAAAATAGTCATGGATCCCACCACGCCGGCCAGTACCGGCCGAGGATGCCACGTGGGGCCAGGATGAATTCGGCTTTAGAATGAAATTTCACATCGGGGTGAAAAGAAAAGTAGTTCTGAAAAGCCACCTTCTAGTAAATTGATTTTTCCCTGCACGGCTGTAGCTTTAAAGTAAACCAAACACAAACTTCTTTAGGCATTTCAGAATGGTTTCTCTGAGTTATTGTGAAAATTTAGATCAGAAAACGTGTTGGGTAAAATATTCAATTCCCCACAGCCTGGAGAGGCTCATCAAAAATCCATTTGAAGTATTACTCTCAAATCCCTCATGGCAATGGGATATTTTAAGGTCAGTTAAACTTATTATTCACTCAAGATTTTCTTTCAGGTCCCTGCATATTTCAAACAGATTTTTCCCCATCTCTAGCCCAACTGTGTTACAAAAAGCCCTTTCCTCCTCTCTTTTTTTTCTGAAAAGAGAAAAAAAAAGTTGTCAGAAGAAAAGATACTAATCAGAAACAGCTTCTAAAGTCTTAAAAGCTGCTACAGTTTGTACTTGTTACCAAAAAAACATTGACACTATCTCCAGATCCCTAGATCCCTTGACTTTTAAGACACTGAATGGAGCTGTGCTTGGAAAGAATTAACTTGAATTTGTTTTTTTGTTCACAATTCATTTTCCTTGAAACGGGCTATATTCACAGGCTGGGTTTTGGGTTGTTTTCTGCCTTCTATTGTGCAAGGAAAGAAAGGAACTTCAAAACCCGCAACCTGCATCATGCTCAGCAGGTTCTGTCCCTGAAGAGAGCAGAGAACCGCGCTGAACGCAATTTTTTTCTGGTGCAAAACTACAAATATTTTAGGGAAAATATAACAATATCTATTTTTACAGCTGTCCACAGAGAAACTCAACAGCTGAATATGAGGTTCTGAAGTAGTGAAGAGATCAGCCTTGGCCCCAAAACACAAATGTCCATTTTCTGCTCAAAACCTCCCTGGTTTTGCAACGCCAACACCAACCAAACCCAAGATTTCACTTGGAAGAGTTTCACTTTCTTTGAAGAAAATTAAACTTCTGACGACAACAAATGAAAACCTGAATTCCCAATGGACCTGCAAAGGGCTTGTATTTGTGTCTCCCCCATGCGAGCAGCTATTCTGGAGAGGAGATGAACCACCCACACAAAGCAGCTCCTCTGAGTACCAGGGACCCTCAGAAAGGTGTGATTTGGGGCCATTTCCACAATCCCAGTCTCCCAGGTCTGGGAAGCTGGCTGGTGGCCATGACAGAGCACAACTCCTCCACGCTGCAAGCCTCTCCTCTCCTGGCCAGCAACGCTGCATGGTCAGCTTTTTATTTTGGCACTTCCAGATCTTCTTGGAAACTTGGGTTGAAAATCAGCTGTTAACCTCACAGGAGGCTGAATGCCAGGGTGGACCACAGGACACAGGTTCCTGCCGGCTCCAGCCTGGCCCTGGTCCTCACACCACCTCCCTGACCATGCCCTGAGCCTGCAGCGACACCCCATCCACCTCCTGCACTAATTCATTCCGCTGCGCTCACCACCTCCTAGCATCCCTGTAACAAAGACAAGACAATTGGCTGTAGAGATGTAGTATGAGGAAGATCAAGACAACTCGAGAAAGCTTGGGCTGGGAGGGTCCTCCCAGCTTCTCTGACTCCTTCCCAGGTTCCAGGGAGGACAATGTAGCAGTGGGTAACCACCAGAAAACTATCCTGAGGACCCATCTCTAGAAGCATTTCAGGCACCTTTATCTTCATAGAATCACAGACTGGTTTGGGTTGGAAGCGACCTTAAAGATCATCTCATTCCAAACCCTCTGCCATGGGCAGGGACACCTCCCACTAGAGCAGGTTACTCAAAGCCATCTTCATCCCCAAAGCCTTTCAAATGCATCCTCCCTCCCTCCCTTGCCCCTTGTATCACATGGTTCAGCCATTGCCAGGAGCAGGGTGGGACCTTGTAGGACCTGGGTTCCAAATTCTCTCTCAGGAAGGACGATTGCAAAATGCAATTGGTCGGAGCTCAGCTTCTCTGCTGGTTTGGCAGGAGCCAGAGGAGACCTGGTACAAACCAGACTTGGCTCTGCCCGAGTTCAGTGGCTGGAACAGCGTGTGCTTGTCCCACAGATCTACTCGTGCTCTGCTCCAGGGAGCTGACAGTGACTTTACTGGTGTTTGGCACAGATACGCCTGTTTTCAAGCTGGTCCAGCCAGGTCAGTGTGAATCAGGTTGAGTGACCAGCCTCCCCCAGGACCTACCCGACTACTGCCAGGCTGTGCAGACCCTATAACATCTATTGGTCTGGGACCACCACAAAGGCACTTCCAAAGCCCTGCCTCCCTGGGACAGCAGGGTCATCGTCACAAATCGTCAGTGGCCCCCTGAAGGACGCTCAACATTTATACCCCAGATAATAATTCCACAAATTTCTGAAGGTCACAGACAACATTAAGAGCTCTCCCCACAGCCAGGAGCAATGCAGCCAACACAGGAGGCAAACTGAGCAGAGAGGGAAAGATTGCAAGTGCCCATAATCTTGCTCCAGAGAGCAACGAGTTTAGAAATCATTAAACAGTTGTTCGTATTTCCAGCCATCTGGCCTGCATTGCTCCATTTACTCAAGCAGACATATGTTGCTTTTATCCCCACCACTGCCAGCTCTCCCCTGGACTCTGGAAACATGTGCAACCTCCACTCTCTGCTCATTTGCAGCCCAGCACAAAGCAGAGGCTGTGAGCTGGGCACAGCGCAGGCTTCCAGCAAGAGAATGTGCCCGTCAGAGATGCTTCCACTGATAGGTTTCTCCCACTCGTACCTAAAAACCAGTGTTTGCCCAAAACAAGGCAGCTCTGGCAGATAGAGATGTAATTTCAAATTGGGAACCCCACTGCTGCAAGGCAGCATCCTTCTGCCAAAGCCGATGGTAACCCATCAATTTGTGCCAGCCAGGGTCTGGAAGAGGAGATGGGAAGATGTGGAGGACCAGAGGCCATTAAAAGAGCGCTTGCTCTCGGATCCCACACTGCTCTCCAACCCTACCGCACACAGGCTCCATGCAAAACCACATCCAAGCCACCCCTGACAAGGTGTAGCACCACAAACCTTCTTGATCAGCCCACCCTTTGTACCTCTCATTTCCAGCTGCGTTCTCCTCTAACAAGCAGAACACCCGTCCAGGAGGACGAGCAGCCAGAACTGCAAATAACATATTGCAAGGGAGAAAGAAGAATGCTGCACTGCCCCAGCAATGCAGGCTCCCACCACCCGAGCCAACTGCATCACCCTGGACCTCCACAGTCTCCAGAGGGCAAGGGACTAGAGATCCAGCAGGGTGTCCAAGGACAGCCAATGCTGCCAGACTAGTGTTGGACATGGGAAGAGACCTATGAGCCATGGGAGCTGTTTTAGAGCTGCAATCATCACAAGAAAGTCAACAGAGCTGGTTGGTATCAGGCTTAGCAGGAAAACTCCAGCCCTGGCTCTTTTGCCACCTGGAGATGACTGTTTTCCCACAATACGTGTCTCATCCCACGGCAAAGCACGTCTTCCTCTTCACAACGACTTCAGTTGCATGTTCCTTTTCCATGAGGCTCCTCTAAAGACCGCCCTGCAACCCGGAACAGCCTCTTTGAGTCCACAACAGGGCAAGGAGTGAATTACGTTTAATTACACCCTGTCCAGGGTCTTCAGTATCAGGCCAAGTGTTACCAGATGTGCTGGGATCTCTGTCGAAGCGACAGTGCCGGCTCGGATATTTAATATGTTGGTATCTGGGGTGTGAGGGTCAGAGACAGGGTTTTCGATGCAGATGTTACAAATCTTTTCTACTCTTACCGTCACCTTTTAATAACACTATAAATCATCAGGCACTTCTCAGGTGACCACATAATTGCCCATGGCTGTATCTGAGCAAGCTTATCTGGACTCAAACTCTTTGCTGCCAGCAAAGGAGACCCGCGGAGAGCAAACTCCGGGTTTTTTTTGCGCGTCCCATCTCTCCTTCAGCAAGTCATCTCTTGGCATATGTGCTTCAGCTGCCTCGTGGCAGCGCAGGGGGAAAGGCGAGTAAGTGATACAGGAGATTAAAACAAGGTTGGATGGGTCTGTTCCTAATGCGAGCCCGGCTGCTCGCAGGCCTTTGATTGCAGCAGAAGTAAAAGATGGAAATTCACTGGAGGCAAAGGAATTAATTAAAAGGAGAATAAAGGAGCATCAGCCTGTTGGAGTCCTGGCATCAATTCTGAGAGGAGTTTTGAAGTGGCAACGGTTTGACTTGTTCTTTCAAGCTGTTCCTCTACGTCCTGCGCGGTGACTCGGGGAACGTGTAGCACGTGCAGCGCCTTATGCCAACGGCTGTCCAGGGACGGGGCAACTCAGCCAGCACAGGACCTACCTACCTGCTGGTGGGGACATCTAGCCACTGCCCCAGCAGCCTGCCACCTTCTGCTTCAAGGGGCTTCCTCCAGACCTCGGAGAGAAAAAAAAAAGAAAAAAAAAAAAAAAAAGAAA
>JANIJG010025670.1:0-33798 GCA_024611175.1 Megaceryle torquata
TGGAGTAGCTTTGTTCAGTCTGGTGGGAGGGGTGTTGGGGGAGAGGAGGTGTTTGGAGGTTTTTTTTGTGTGTTTCTGTTGTTGTTGTCTGATCCCTTACCCTTGGGTTTTTGAAGGCTTGGGAATCCCACCTTGTGCTGCTTGGCAAGTTCTGCTGTGTGCAGGGGTTGCCCACATTCTTTTGGTCAGGACAGTGGTGGTGTGTTCTGTTAGGCCTTCTCCTGCTGATGGGGAGCAAGAAGTTATTAGGTGAGAGCTTGGTCCCTGCTGGATCTAGCACCTGTTGCAGCTCACAGCACAGGCTGCTTCACTGACTGATTTTACAAAACTCTTTCCTATTGCAAGTACAACCTACTTAGCCAGGGAGTGGGTATTCCCTTCAAACCACCCAGGGGAGGAGGCCATGGTTCCACGCCCAGTGACACACTTCTGGGCAGGACATAATGTCTAGTCACAATACTCTGTTTCTTCCCGTGGTGCTGCGGGCAGGTCTGCCTGCCATCTGCTAGCTCTTGGCTCTGGCAGAAGTTTGGCTTGTAGTTCCGGTGTAGTGTCCGTTGGTTCATGCGCTTTCAGTTGACTTCAGCTGATGCTCTGGGATTGTATGGTGTTGCCTAGCAGCAGTAGCGTGGGAGATGGTGTATAAGCACATCACTTCATTTTCTTTGTTGAGGCTGTTGCATTAAAACAAAACAAAACAAAAAAAAAACAAACAAAAAAACCCACAGAAAAAGCCAAAACGAAAACTAACAAGCTATTTAAAGGAAATCAGTCGGTGTGTGATTTTCTTCCTGGAGTCTCACACTAGTGTGACCTGAGTGATTGGGCTGGGTTCCAGTGCATGCAGCCTGGGCAGCTCTTGGTGCTGGAGCATTTTATTGCTGCAGAGGTGGGGTGGATGGACCGACCGCAATAACTTTTGTTTACTGAGGGAGGTGAGGGGGGGAAACCATCACTGTGCTCCTCTTTGTATTTCAACCTACTGTAAAGAAATGGTAACCAGGACAGGATTTCCAGGGTCCTGCCTATCAAATGTGTGTTGCCCTGCTCTACTCAGTGTGTGTTCGTGTGAGAGACACTTCTGCTAGTTGCATTTCATGTTGGTTTGTGTTTTGTTCTGACTTTATACAGGTGAATTCACCAGGGAAACTCTACGCCTGAGACCCAAGGGCTTGTGTCTCTGAAGGGTTTCTCCCTTGTTGAAAGCTGCCATTGCCCAGAAATGCTGCTTCTGTGCAAGGAAACATCCCAGCTCCTCAGCCTTGTCCTCCAGAGTCCATCAGCATTGGGCTGGGCCTGCCTATGGACAGCTGTGTGCCCAGGGGTGGCTGTGGTGTTTCCTAGCTCAGGGGCAAGGGCTGGCATGTGAGTTTGGTGGTGCTGTTCCAGTGAGGGTGTTGCACCTCTGTTGTTTCTCTTGTATCATGTGAAGCTGCTTTGTGTTTCTGTCCCTGATAGGAGGAGAAACAGGTTCCTGTTTCTAAGGAAAATGAGCATCAAAGCATGCACATGGCTCAGGCTGTGCTGGGCTTGAGGGGCTTTGCACCTGGTAACATGAATGAATGACTTATCTTACAGTCTTGCACCTTCACAGCTTCCCCAGCAGTTTCCTGGTGGTGAGCAAGTCCCACTGACCAGAGGGGGGGTCCCTGCTGTGGGGCCAGGGACAGCTGTCGGGGCAAACATGAGCCCTTATCTGCAGAGCTACGCCAGCCAGCACGGGTTTGGTGTGTGGGTGCACACAAGTTGGTGAGCACAGAAGGATGGCTTAGAGCAGAGACAGTGTCACTCTGTGTTCAGCTCTCGAGAGGTTTTTTTGGTGAGAAAAGTGTAACTCAAAGAAGCACAGTGGTGTTCTCACCTACCTGTGTTAGACAGGGCTTGCTTTGGAGATGCATGGTCTGACAGCGAAGGCAGGGGCTGGAGGGGGCAGTATCTGAGCTGATCTCTATCTGGGAGGTGCTTTGAAGGCAGTGTCCCCTGGTCTTCCAGGCCCTTTGCGTCCTAGAGCTAGCCCCTGCTCCTCACGGATCTTTTATCTCCCCCTCCCCTGGCTGTGGCATTTCAAAGCAGCTGTTTTAATTTCCAACTACTCTTGGGCAAAGGGCCCCCACCTTGCTCAGAGATATCTCAGGAAGGGGTTCAGTGCTGGGCCGGGCTGTGCGACACTGCCCTAGTTTAACAGTGGTGGCGAGCAGATGAAAGATGGAAGGATTTTGTGGTATCCTATTGCACCTTGAGAGCTTCCTGCTCCTCTGGTTTGAGTTTCCTGGAGGCAAAGGCTGGACCTTGGCCCTGCCAGTGTTCAGTCAGGGCTGGCTCTCTTGTGGTGCTGGCAGCTTCAATGGACATCTTGCTGGTTTAGCTCAGCACTGTGATTTCCATCCAGTTCAGTTGTTAACTGCGGAGTCCTCCTTAATTACGCATGAGTTTGGGGAGCGCCACTGTCTCTGGATGTATTTTGCTGCTTTTAATTAGCATGTGCTTGTGGTTTTATCCTGCAGAGGGGGCAGGGGTAGGTGGCTGGGAGGTTTCTGGGGCTGGAGATGTGTGTGTTTGCTTTCCAGCATCATATGCAGCCAAGAACCACTCTGCCTTGTGCTTAACCTGCAATTGCAGCAAAGGCCCCATCATGTTTCTCACCAGTAGTGCATGCTGGTGGGAGCACTGGAGAGCCAGGGTGCAGGGCACTGCACCTGGCACCTCCAAGTTTAAGAATAAAATCCTGGCAAGAGACAGCAGAGCTGGTGACCTTCTCCTGCTGCTTGGTGTGCCAAGGGATTGGGAAGGCTGAGATTAGGGCAGTCCTGCCATGCAGCAGTAAAGGGCTGGGGGGCCTGGAGCTTTTCTGAGGCAGGTCTGGATGCAGTGCCCCTGTCCCCTTTGTTCAGGGGGTCTCAGTCTCAGGGCATAGCTGTGTGGTGGCATTCTAGTGTGACACTCCCTCTAGGCTTATCTGGCAGGGAGAAGGCCAGAAATGAGCAGCAGCATCTCCCAGAGATTTGCTAGAGCCTCTTCAGCAGGGTTCTCACGGGAGATGCTCCTGGCAGGGCTGGCTCTTGCGGCGTCATTCAGCTGCTTTGGGTCAAACTAGGGGAGAAGGGGACATGCCAGCTTGGAAAGCAGCAGCATACTGGTTTCCTTAAGGAAGAGCACCACTGTGGGGCCACATCCAGTCAGCTGCTGCTTTGCACCTTGGCCAGAGGGTTGCCTGCCTGGTTGCATATGTGCCTGTGGCTGCAGGGAAGCAGCTTGGAGCCAGCCTTGTCCGGGCTGTGGCATAAGAGTGGACATTGCCACTGTGTAGATTCCTGAGTTGTCCATCTGTTTCATTGTTGTATTGTTTGGGTTCTAGGTTGTTTTTTTATGAAGACAGATGAAATGTGAATAGCCTTTTTTGGAACAAACTGCAACGTGCTCGACCTCGTCAACTATTTTATGGTACTAATGCAACACTAATAAAACTGGACATGAAAGCACACACCCGTCCCTTGAGTCATCTCTCAGCAGGGGCTGCTCTGGCATGACTGGGGATGGAGTCTCCAGTGGGAGACAGCAGCATGGATTTCTGCTGTGGGGGGAAACTCATGTTATTTATCCAGGTGCCTGGAAGCACTTTCCTGGGCAGAGATGGTGGATCAGCATGTCCTGCCTAGCACTGAGCCCTTCTGTGGTTTCTGGTGCCCTCTTCCCTGCCCCTGATACCCCCTGTCCCAGAGGGACTCTCTTGCCTCCTGCAGGTCTCGCACAGCTCTCCTGGTTCTCACAGCCCGCCCTAGCAGCCAATCCTCACCCCCTTGCAAGGCTGGTGCCCGTTTCTGGTCTGGGGCTGCGTTGGATGGACACAGTGGTGTTAGGGCACAGGGGGGAGTCTCAGTGGGAAAAGGCTGAGGCTGCCGTAGCCTGAAGGTCTTTATGTTCCTGGGACAGGGACCAGAATGTGTGGGGTGGCAAGGAAGAAGGTGAAAAGAAGGAAAGAAGAGTTAAGGAGCTGTTTTGAGACAGAAAAGTGAAGAAATGTTGGGAAATGGGCCCATGGCCATGATCCCCAGGATACAGCATGTTGGAGGCAGCAGTGAGAATGCTGAGGTGGAGCAGCCTACATTCAGTGCTCTGCCTGGTCAATGGTGTGGGCAGGAGGAATGGTTGATGATGGAGCAAGGAGATGAGGGTATGGGGAGCTCTTTGCAGCAGGCCAGGCTGCTCTCCATGGATGTCCCAATTCTTCCACATGGCCCGTGAGCCCTTTGCTGGAGGAGGGTCCCAAGTTCCAGTAAGGTGACACTGAAAGGAACTCAGGTAACTCCAAGCAAGAAGAAGGTCTGTAGCTCTGGAGGAAGCAAATTCAGGATTCTTGAGTGCAGAGACAGCACCAAAAGCTGTGGAACAGGCCTGGCTGCTGGTGAAATAGTGGGAGCACTGTGGGGCAGCTCATAGAGACAAGTGGGTGAAGGCTGTGTTTGGGCTATGGGGAGTTTTGCACTGGTTCAGCTGTAAACCTGCACCAAGGGGCCTGCTGAAGGGAAGAGGCTCAGCTTGAGCTTCCCCTTTTAGAGGTCATGGAGGAGCTCCTCTCAGATGGGAAGGACAGTGCAAGTAGAGTGGACTGAGGTGATGGGAAGGCTCAGGTGCTGGCGGGGTAGTGGAAGAACAGCCCCACATCACTGGGGAGCATGCACAAGCTCCCTACACCAAGCCATAAGCTATGGTGGGGCTTTGGACATGCTCCCCTGTCTTCTGCAAGGAAGGTGGAGAAAATTAGAGCTGGGTGGAGCAAGGTTGGTTCAGGGGTGGGGTGTGCCAGGGCATGTGCAATGGGCCTAGGGAACTTCCCTTGCCTACACTTGGGATGAACCAATTTCTGGACTGGGCTCTCAAAGCACCAGCATCTATCTTTTGCAGGTCTTGGCAGAGGTGCACCCTGACTGCCACCTGAGAGGCATCAATGCAAGGGATACCCCATCAGGATGCACCAAAAGCCTTCTGGAGGACTGGGTTTGCCACAATAGGAGTGAATGGGGTCGGGTGGTGGGAGATGGGGCATTGCAAGAGCCCACTCCTTGCAGGCTGTGCCACTGGCACTGGCTTCCCTCCCTCCCTTACATCATGCCCAGGTGGTGACCAGAGCTATTGCTTAACCTGGAAGAGGAACAGCCGGGAAGTTCCAACATATTTTTGATGCTTTTGTTTGAAACGTAGTTTAGCATCTGGAAAGAGCAGTCGATACCACGTGACCACCCACTTCATGTGCAGCCACTGAGTGCCCTGAGATGCGATTTGTAAATATTTATTCTGGATAATTTTTCTGTGTCCTACTGAATTTTTCCTCTCTGCGGAACGGTTGCAAAGGCAGCCTGGGGAGAGCCAGCCCTCACACACTTGGTGTCCCCTATGGCTGTGCCGGCACATGCTCCCCTGGCTGGCTTGAAGAGGAGCTGCCGTTGCAGTGGTGCTCCCCCAGCTCATTTGAACTATTTTGGCTGACTGATTTCAGCCCCAGAAGTGCTCTCCTGTCTCAGTCGTGTCCCTTGCACACATTGGAAAGGTGAAAGTGGAGTCACGTGCCCTGCTGGGACCTGAGGACTGTCAGAGATCTGGGGTTTTTTTTCTAACCCACAAAACAAATTTTAACAAAAGCCCTGTTCTCTTTCAAATAGATGTATTTTGGCCGATGTCAAAGTTTTGGATGGTTCTGTGTAGCTGTTTCAGGACATTGAGCAGCAGTGCTGAGAGCACAAGCAGTGGCTGTGCCCAGCCCTGGCAGAGGGTGTATGACTGCGCAGTTAACTGCTTACTCCAGCAAAGAGTTTCATGTTGGGTATTTTTTTTGTCTGTTGTGACCTGTCTGACTGTGAGGAGGGGTCTGGGCTGACATGTGACTCAGGCAACACCAGGTGATTCTCCAGCTCAGTGCTGAGCTGAGGAGTGAGCGTAGTAATCCTGCCATGCCAGAGAGGCCAGCAGCACCCCAGGTCCACCTGTGCTGACTGTCAGAGAGGTGGCTCTTCATGGGGGTTCACCATCCAGCCTTGCCCACAGGCATGGAGAAGTCCTCAGGGTGGATGGCCTGTCATCTACTCTGCTCCATGTTGTCGGCTGTTGCTGGGGGACCTGCTGTAAAGGTGTTCTGTACCAAAGAATGATGGTTTCTTGAGGTGTTCTTTGGTGTCAGACTGTCAGTTCCTATAGGAGAGGAAACAGCACTGGCAACATTCAAGTTTTACAGAGCAACCTGGAGCTGACAACTGCATAACCACTGCAGGACTGCTAAGGATACACCTGGAGAGGAGCTGTGCATGGGTGAAGAAGGGATGTGCCAGCTCAGTGCAGCTCCTGGTGTGCTTGGGACCAGTGACACCCACAGGTCATTGGGCAAGGGGAAGGCTAAAGGCATCATCTATGTTTTGCTGACACCCAAGGAGGGGGAAAAGCCCCAGAAGGGAAGCAGATGAAGGTGACATAAGTGCTGAGGGAACAGGCCAGGCAGCGCCTCACCAATGTGGATCCAAAGGAGATGGTCTAAGAGGGGCGGGGGTTGAGAGCAGCAGGTGTGCACAGGGCATGGGACTGCTGTGTAGGGCTGGAGAGGTGTACATGGGGAGCAGGCAGCATATGGAAGTTGGTACAGGTGTGATCAAGGAGGGCTGTCTGTGGAGGGGCCTGTTGTTCGTGTCCAGGTTGGTGAGTACAGGCAGAGTGTGTGTGTAGGGCTATGTAAATAGGTGGGATGCTAAGAGGAAGGCTGTCTGCAACTAAAGGCAGATGTATATGTGAGGAGACGTGTGTGTGTATGTAGATGTGTGGGAGCACAGGTGGTGTTTGTGCATGTGTGTGAGGAGGGATGTCCATGCGAGGACAGATGGGCTGTGTGTGCATACATGAGAGGACAGGTGGGCTCTGTGCAAAGAAAGGCAGGCTGTGTCTGTGTGTGAAGGACAGGTGGGCTGTGTGTGCTGTGTGTGGGGGGGTAGACAGGCAGGCTGTGTGTGTAAGAGGGAGACAGGCGAGCTGTCTGTGTGAAGGGGACAGGCGGGCTGTGTGTACTGTGTTAGGAGGGACAGCTGCACTGTGTGTGCGTGATGGGGCACAGGCGAGCTTGTGTGTCAGGAGGAACAGGAGGACCGTGTATGTGTGAGGGGGCACAGGGGGGCTGTGTGTGTGTGAGGGTCGGACACATGGCCTCTGTGTGTGTGAGGTGGCACAGGTGGGCTGTTTTTGTGAGGAGGCATAGGCGGGCTGTGTGGGGGGGGGCATAGGTGGCTGTGTGTGAGGGGGGACAAGCGGGCTGTGTGTGCTGTGGGAGGATGGACAGGTGGCTCTGTGTGTGTTGGGGGGACACATGTGGGCTGTGTGTGTGAGGGGGCACGGGGGGGCTGTTTTTGTGAGGAGGGACAGGTGGTGTGTGTGTAAGGGGGGGACAGGCGGGCTGTGTGTGTGTGGGCATAGGCAACCGTGTGTAAATGAGGGGGGACAGGGGGGTGTGTGTAAGTGAGGGGACACAGTCAGGCTGTGTGTGAGGGGGCATAAGCAGCTGGGGGGGCACAGGTGGGCTGTGCATGTTTGAGTGGGGACAGGCCGGCTGTGTGTGAGTGTGAGGGAGGGACAGGTGGACTGTCTGTAGGTGTGAGGGGGGCACAGGAGACTTGTGTGTGGGTGAGGGGGCACTGGCAGGCTGTGCGAGTGAGGGGGACACACGTGGGCTGTGTGTGTGAAGGGGCACAGGTGGCTGTGTGTGTGAGTGGAATACATGCGGCTCTGGGTGTGAGGGTGGACAGGTGGGCACTGTGTTTGTGTGTGTGAGGGGAAGGGCAAGAGGGTTGTGTGTGAGTGAGGGGGCTCAGGCGGCTCGTGGGCGCCTGAGGGGGGACAGGCGGGCTGTGTGTGCGCGCGCGCGAGGGGGGACAGGCGGGCTGTGTGTGCGCGTGTGTGTGTGAGAGAGGAGCACAGGCGGGCTGTGTGTGAGAGGAGGCGCTGCCCGCCAGCAGACCCTTCTCAGCTCCGCTGCCCTCCCGCCGGGCGCCGGCCGCAGAGCGCCGCCCTCACACGCCGCGGGCCGGGCGTCGGGGCCGGCTCCTTCCCCTCCCTCCCGCAGCCGCCGGGCCCCTCTTCTCCGCCTGTGCCCGCCGCCCCCTGCCTACCGCTGCCCCGCCTCCCTCCTCCCTCCCTTCCCTGTCGTCCGGGCGGCAGCCGGCGCGGCCCCTTTAATTCCCCCGCTCCCCTCCCCCGCCCGGCCGCTCCAGCCTCCATTTTCCAGCGGATCCGGCACCTGGAGGCGGCGGCGGGAGCGGCCCGCGCCCCCCACCCGGCCCCGTCCCGGGCATGGCTGCCAACATGTACCGGGTCGGAGGTAAGCGGCCCCGGGGCCCCGGTCCCGCCGCGGCCCGGCCCCGCCGCGCCTCCTTCCCCTCCCTCCCTCCCGCGTGCGAGCGGCGCCCCGGGGGCCCGGCGGGCCGCGGCGTCGGGGCAGGCCCGGGGCGGGGCGGCGGCCCGGCGGGGCGGCTGGAGGCCGGTGTAGCCGGGGAGGGAGGGAGGCTAACGAGGCGCGGGGCCTGGGGGACTCCGGGGGGGGCGGCCGGAGGCCGCGGCGGGTGAGGCGTGTGGGGCGGGAGCGGGGCAGGGGCCTGGCGGGCTGTGGGGAGGGGAGGCCTGGCCTGGGGTTAAACAGGGTGAGGGGATGCTGCGGGGGGTCCCTGTGCGGGCTGTAGGGCGAGGAGCGGGGAGAGCCGAGGTGATGTGAACGGGGGATGTGGGGCAGGCTTAGGTGAGGGACAAGGGGTGGAGAACAGCCCCCGTATGGGGCCCCAGTGTGCAGGGAGATAGGGTGTGTGAGGCGCGGGGATGTGGGCAGCGGGGAGCAGGGGCCAAGTCTGGGACTAGGGCACGGCCAGGGCGAGATGGGTCAGTGGGCATGGGGCAGCGCAGGAAAGCAGATACGAGAGGCCGTGGAGAAGTAGGATCGGGACGGGCCCCTGGATAGGGCCTGGGGTGGAGTGGCTGCTTAGATGGGGGTCATGCGAGGTTCTAGGGGTGGGGACCAAGGAGGAGTTGCTGAGATAAGGAGCACAAAGATGGGCAGAAACTGCTGTTAGACCGGGGGACTGGTGTGAGGCACGTCCTGCTGATCTTGGCCTACCTTTCCACTCTTGCTGTTGTATGCTTTCCCATTAGTCTTCCATTCAGGGTTGCAGTCCTGTCTGATTGTCCTTTGTTTTGACTCACGTGAACGTGAAGAGAAAGGAGAGGCAACAGGGTTTGGGACTGTATTTTACAGAACATAAACTGAGGGTGTCTGGCATGAATTTGTGCTCGGCCATTTTCCTTCATAAAAGCTGTTCTGTGGAGCTTTCTTCTTCCCGGGACTATAGAAGTCCTGGAAGATGTTTTTGTGGCTTTCTCTCCTTTTCAAAATGTGCTTTTCCTTGGGGAGGTCTGTAAAACTGGAGTAAAGTAAACAAGGGAAAAAATATAGCAAAAGTGACCAAGCCATCCTGTCTGGCTGCTCTCCATCAACAACTACTTTCTGTACTTTCCGCTTTTCTAGCCTACCTTCACTTTGTGTTCTGAAAAATGTCACTTCTTTTGTCACGTTTGTACTTTTTTTCTGGTTGCGCTTGGCGTGCCTTTTGGCCGTCCTGGCTTTCTTTGTTGGGTTGTGACAAGGAATAGCAGGCATGTAGCATTTTGTCAGTTTGGAGATGCTGAGAGTAGAAAGATGAAGGGCAAGATGACTTCTGGAAATTTACAACTCAGTTCCTTGTGTGACTTGTGAAGGAAATTGTTTCCTGGAAATTATTGTTTGGTGCTTAATGTTATAGGCACCGGTCGTGCATGGAATGTCGTCTTTAGTATTTTGTGTGGCACCATCTCTACTGCATGCGTCACGGGGAAGGAGCCTTTGGAGATCTCTCCGCTAACCCGCTAGAAGCTGTCCTGTTACAACAGGGTGCTCAGAGCTGTGTCCAGTATCTCTAAGGGCAGCCCTTACTTTGGGTCCTGTCCAGGGTTTGACCATGTTTGTGGCAAATATTTGTTTCTGTGTGCCCAGTTGGACTTTCTTCTGTTACAGCTGGTGTCCCTTGTTCCTTCTCCCTTGTTCTATCCCTATGCACCTCTTAGAAGAGCCTGGCCGTGTCTGCTCTATATCTCCCACTCAGTAGTTATAGACAGCAGTAACACCTCCCCTGAGCCTTCTCCTTCTGATGCTGACCTAACCTGCCTCTCTCTGCATTTCTTTGCACGTCCCGTGCTCCAGCACTTACTACCTCAGTGGCCTCTGCCAGACTCCTTCCTGTATGTCACTTGTGCTGGGGAGCCCAAGTTGAACCCAGCTCTACAAATAGTGCTGTAAGCGTGCTCTCCTGGTTCCTGGTCAATTTGTAGTTTTACCAGGTACCTCCCTACAGAGATGCCATGTCAGCAGCCTGTGCCACTGCAGGGACTTATCCCAGGCCAGATGCGGGGCTTTGCTCCAGCTGTAGTTGAACTTCCTGAGGTTCTTGTCAAGCCATTTTTCAGCTTGTTGAAGTCACTCTGAATAGCAGCCCTGCCCTCCAGCATGGGGTAAGCTTTTTCCAAGTCCCCAAACTTTAGTGTACACTTGTTCTTATCCAGGTCATTAAAAAGCTTCTAAGCGTGCTGGCCCCAGCATTGATCCTTCATGGATGCCGGTAGTAGCCAGCAGCCAGGGGGAGGTTCTAACTGCTGATCACAATCCTTTGAGCTTGGCGTTCCGGTTTTCCTCCCACCTTTATTGGCCAATTATCCAGGCCACAGTGCAGCACTTGGCTTCAAAGGATGCTGTGGGAGACTTACCATGGCCTTTGACACGAAGTAAAGGTGTCAACCCCCCCCCTGCTTTCCCCTCTGCTGCAGAACCAGGCTTTTCATCCCAGAAGGGGAGTTCAGTTAGTCAGGCATGACTTGCCTTTGGTTATATCCATTTTGGCTGGTCTCAGTCACCTTCTTGTCCTTTGTGCACTTGGAAAAGGTCAGGATTTGCTCTGGAACTTTTCTGGGCAGAAGGCAAGGCAGCTGGCTGATAGCCAGGGTTACAGTGCTCTGTTACTGTACGTACGGATGAAGTCTTGATTTGACATACAGCCATGATCAACATGTGGATGGATGCAGCTGTTTGAGTGCTCTGTTGAGCCTGAACTGGAGAAGTTTGTGTTGTTGAATTGTTTCTGACCTCTGGTGCTGGTATCTCCCACTAATGGTTTTGTGTGCTGAAGTTGCGTGTGAACTCCAGGGCAGGATTAAATCCTGAATGGGATTTGTGCATAGTCATTTCATACACTTCCCACTGGAAGACAAACATTCAGCAGATAATCTGTTATTATTCTTGTGACTACCAAATTGTGTTGTATGAACTCCAGACCTAACAGCTGCCAAAAGCAGCTCACTTGCTGTGGATCAATAATGCTTCTAGAAGTATACATTGACTTGGAAAGGATGATCATTGCTTTTGGCCTAAGTATGAAACACCATGAGCTTTTGTTTTCAGAAACCAGTAGATGGACTGCACCTCTCTGATAAAGACTGATTTTAAATGCACAGTTGACTTCTCTTCCAGAGAATGTGAAGTGTCTTCTTATCTTTTAATGTTGACATGCACTGGTTCCTGGATAGAAGAGCTGAGGAGACTGTACTGCAGGTGCCAAAGGTGGCATGCACGTCTTCTGCTTGGTGTTGTGTAGCAGTCTGAACATGCTGGTGGGTTTAGGAGCTACCACTTGAATGGTTTTAAGACTGTGGGTAAGTTGACCGGTGGCATCGAGTTGCTGAGAGAAAGCAACTGGTTCTCCTGGTTCCTGACAAGTTTCTCCTGGTACATTTCTGGTGGGGAGGAGGTTGGTTTCAAATATAAATGGGACCCTCATAAGCTAGCATGGTTCATGGAGGATGTGTAGGGAAGATGCCAGGGTATCAAATTCCAAAATGAAGTATGGGATCTTTCTTGTCCAGAAGGAAATCCTGGAATTGCCTGCTTCCAGTGTAGCAGAAGTGAAGATTTTTTTAACAGCTGCTTTACAGCCATGAAATAAATAGCAGCATGATTAAAGTGGGCTGCTTTTGCTTGAAGGAATTGTGGTGGGCTGGCCTGACACTTCATGGAGTGGACTGGCAGTCTGCATGATCACAGGCTGTATGAAAATGTTGGATAAACACCAGATCTGAGAAGCTTGGGACCTCTGAGCTGGAATTTGGGGCCTCTGATAAAAAAATGCATGTGGGAGAGAGATGTTCATTGTTCTAGCTAGTGCCAGGCTTTGCTTTCAGGAGAGTGCTGTGTCAGCTGCCTGGAAGAGAACAGGTCATCTTGGTATCAAGAGACTTTCCAACAGCTATTCTGTCTCCACCTTCTCTGGGAGAGTTTAACTGTAGTGTGACAAGTATTTCTTTAGTGGCAGTAATTGATTGAGCCCCACTGCAGGTTTATGCCCCTTTGGCAATCCCTTGATGCAGTGAAACAATGATTTTTTGCATTTCCATCTTACACTGGTTTGAGGAACTCAAATTTTTCCACCTTCCCTCCTCCTCACTCTTTGTTTTTTCCTGGATTATTTTTACACTGCATCAGCTACTCGATCTGGTTCACTGTGGGACTGTGTGAACAGCTGAATGGGCTCAGTGGGAGGGCTGGGAACAAGGGGATTGGGAAAGAAAGGAGAGGAAGGATGGAGGAAGAACTATTGAAGCCAGCACTTTTGCTGAGACAAATGTCAGTTGATGCTTTTCGATGAAAAGGGTTTTTCTTGTTTGGGAGTGTACTCAGCTACAAAATTATCACTGCTTTTGAGTCTGCAGTACATTTGAGGTGTGTTTAAATGGCATTGGAGGATAGGATCACAGGTCAGTCAAGCACATATGTGCTATCTGTATCTAACACAATTGAAGTGCGATTCTGACTCCACAGTGCCTGTCATGGGCACCTAAGATTCCCAACGGCTTTATTCCAGGGTGCTGGAGACTGAAGCTCCACAACTTTGTAGTTATTCTCATGCACTAGACTAGACCTGCTACTGGTGCACCTATCTGTGCTGCACTCATACTTCTTATTTCAGCAGAGCCGTTCCCAAAGTTTTTAATGGCAGTGTGACATCATGTCTCTGTTATTATAGGGTGTTATTAATGTGTGGCTGGGGACCATGGTTTGATCTGTCCCCCATCCTGTTACATACCACTGTTTGTCATCCAGACTCTCCTGGTGGCATATGACTCCCAACATCCATATTGCTGCCAGAGAGCTGTGAACAGATGGGTGCATTGGTTCTCTTGACATCACAGTGATGTCAATAATAATTTTCTATGCTTTTCCTGGTAAAGAACTGAGGGACAGAGCTATTAAGGAAGCTTGTATGGAAGAATGTTTTTGAGTCCAGTTCTGGAGCATGTAATTCAGATAGTGTTAACTGCAGGGGCACATGTAAACCTCTCCCATTCCCTTGCTTTGTTATCAGTGTGTACGTATTTTGGGTTGCAGGAGGGGTTACCGTGGGATATTTTTACTTTAGTTGTGTTTGTTGTGGTGTTTTGTTTTTGTGTTGCTGTTTGTTTCTTTATAAACTTTCATCTGAAATAGTGTTTGAAGGTAACCTGAGCTGAGAGTGGCTTTAATGAAGAGAGTTATTAACCAGTAAAGATAGTAAACATTACTTTATTGTTGCAACTTACTAATAGGTTTCTGCAGTTGTTAGCCCTAATAAACATAGGACAGCTTCTAGCTTATCACCTTTCAGCAACAGCCAAGCAGTGGGTTTCTTTGTCTTTTCCTTTCATTGTTTCTAGTTATACAAGTTTATCTTCTTGTGTTTTACAGTCTTCCTTTCCTTCCTCCTCTCCCCCACATCAGACTGCTTCAGTGTTCATTAGCCTTTTACTGGGAACCGTTGCATAGTGGGTGAGGAGTGCGTTGTCAGCCAGCTTAGGTGTGTTTGTAGGCTAGACCTCTAGTGATGGTGTCAGTTCACACTCTGTGGATTTGCAATGGCTGTAAAAATGGAGTGAAAGCAATAAGCTTGCTTCTGCCAAAGGAGGAATCTGGCTTCCCCCCCTCCTTATCCCCAGCAGGAGAGGGCTCACCTGCCTCTTTTCATTCTCTCGGCCTCCTCTTGGTCCAGGTTGGTGGTGCTGGCCCGTTAGAAAGCCAGCACAGTGACACAGGCAGTTTTCTGATGGGTTAGTGAGTTTGAGGAGTTCCCAGGATGGGAAGCATAGGAGGCAGTGCCAGAGCAGCTGGCCCAGAGTGCTGGGCTAGGGGACACAGCCTGCTTGCAGTGGGGCTGGCTGTGGTTTGGTGGACAGCTGAGACACACCTCAGCAGGTCCCACATGCTGCCTTGCTCCTTGGTGGCCCTCTGAGCCCATCAGCCTTGTTTTTGTGTTTTGCCCTCCAATGATGGTGAATAAAAGACACTTGATAAGAAATAGTGGGAAAGGGACTTTTAAAGACTCTTGAAGCATTTCCTTTTGTTTGTCTAGAGAGATATTGGGTGAGATTTTCCTTTTACTTACATTTAGTTATTGTTTTTCAAGCAACTTTTGATGTTTAAAACCTGTGAACTTTAAATGAATAAAGGGTACTTAATATCTCTCCAGTTGGTCAAGAAGACAATAATAAGGTGGTTGGTGTTAGGGTTTTCACTTCAATTTATAAGCAAGTCCTGAGCAGTTTGGGGTCACTTGAAAACACAGGTGGGAACTGTTGGAGGTTGGATCCTTGTAGTTCTGCACATCTTATGGGTGCTAGTGATCTGTTAAGTCTGTTATCTCTGCACCAAGTACGGAGTTTTTATTCTTGATCTTACTGCTTTGCAATAATTGTGGTTGGTTTGGTTTTGGTTTTTTAAATCCTCAGGCAGGTTACTGACCAAGCCCTTCATCTGCTTTGCCTGAGTTTCCTCTGAGATTTAGGTAACTGTCCTTTTGTAAGGTATTACCGTTCTTGGTCTTCAGTATCTCATACCTCACTGCTGTAGATCTGATGTACAAAGAAGCCCTGCATCAAAGAGGTTTTTTAAGTCTCCTGTGACGACTCTTCTCCTCTTTACTTGTAAACCCCAAATTTGATCTGTTGGGCTGTCTGTCGTTAACAGGACCTAATGAGTTCCTGCTGTAATTATTTAATGCATAAGAAAGCATTTCAGTAGGGAAAGGATTTTTTCGCATTTAGAAAGACACAACCTTCTTTTAAAAGGAACTTCGTTGTACCACAGTTCAAGGGGGGTTGAACCCTGGTGCTTAGATGAATAATTTACTTTATTCTCTGTCGCAGATGTCCAGTTTCTCATGTCCAGTAGGATATAGGATACAGCTGTTTCTGAAGGTTAATGCATTGTGAGGTCCTTAGAATGGGTGCTGGATATTTAAACATAACAAAAATTAAGTTTCAAATATATCTGAAAACCTTTTAATATTAATTTATTCCCAAACTTTTCTTTAAATATACAGTAAAATCTAAGATGAATTTAAGAAAGAAAGTGTTCTTTTTGGAAGTTCCAGGAAATACCTTCTCCCCTGTGCTGCTCCTGTACTTCTTACACACCAGTCTTTTTTTGGAGATTCTTAGTGGATTAAACACTGTTTGATGCCTCAAGACACATGTAAACTATTCTTAACAAAGAAGTCAGCCCATAGAGTTGATAGCTGGTGTACTTCTGATTTACTTGTTTGTTTCACAAAAAGACACCTTGAAATTTCAGCCTGACCTTTGTGATACAAGCTCTGATGGTTACTTGAGGCCTATGCCTGACTGAATAGAGGAGTCCCCTCAAGCAAACCTCCTGATCCATATCTCGGGTGATCAGTTTACTGCCATTGTGGCAACTTGTCCTTTACCCACATCTCCATCACCTGTGGGATGTGAGTGTCAGTAGTGGAGAAAAGTGAAGATTTCCTGAATTTGTTACCCCCTTAAGCCACAGGGAAGGTTTAAATCTTGAAGAATGAGGTTTTCCGTATGGTCTCGTGTAGAATTAAACATCTGGTTTTGGTACATCACTCCTAACAGCCTCAGTTTCTGCTTGCTGAAGTAAGGGAGGAGGCAGATGAATTGCCTTCAGGGGAAAAGACCTGTGAAGTACTGGTGAAGCTTTCCGGCTGTGTAGCCCAGCCCAGGGGGAGACATGCACAGGGTCTCTTTTTCCAGCTCTTTGGCTCGATTTTGTTTAGGAAGGAGGAGTGTTCCTGAGATAACTTTTTACTAGACATTGATCAATGAAGTAAAGCAAAGAAATTAGTTGTCATCTCTAAAGTGAGTTTGCAAGCGAAAGAAGTAACTTAGGCTTCTCCAGTCTTTTACGTGTGTGTTACTTGCAAGCTGTTTAGTCTTTGTGGCGCCTGGGATTTCACAGCTCTGGTTCTGTGCATTGCCAGATGCCCAGTCATGAACTGTGTCAGATGTGGCCCATGGTAATGTTTCTGTTAAATTGCACATGATGTGCTCTGGTTAATTTGGGGACTTTATGCTTTTATGCAAGATGTAGGAGGACAGACGATACTTGATCAAGCATAAAGTTAGTGTGGTGTGAGCAGATGATTCCTGATTTAGCACAGAGCTTGTCCTTACAGAGTTAAGTTGTCAACATCTGAGCAAATTTGAACCAGTGAAGTGTAATGGTTTCTGTGGATGTTTCTTTTGGTAGTGGTGTCGATTTAAGCAAAGCTTGCTCGCAGGCACTTGTTCCTGTCTTCACATTGTTTCCTTAGCTGGGCCTACACAGCTCCATGTGGCTGTGCAGTGAAGCAGATCAGGGAGTTGCTTTGGTTGAGAGAAAGCCTTTTGACCCAGGTGAGTTCTTAAGTTTACCACATGCTTGCCTGCCTGCCTCCTCCCATGCAAGGAGAAGCTGTCACAACTTGAGGACGAGTGGTATGAGAGGGCACGGGGTGAATTGGCTTCACTGGCACACTTGCTTGAAGAAACATCTCCAAAACTGTCAGGACGTTATACTTCATCTGTGTTTTGCATTGTGAAGCCATGATGGTTTTGACGTGGTGCTGAAACCCCTACTCCTGGACTTAAGATACTGTCTTAACCATGGCCTAAGCAGTTAATTCACATTGAGTAACTGAAGTGAACATTGCTCTTAAACCAACCCAAACAAAACCCTCAACATTTTTTGTTGTTGGTTTGTTTCTTGAAGGTGGTACCAAACTTGGTGTCTGAGTACTTTAGTGGTTCTTGTTTTGTAACTCTTGGGGTACTTGCAGGGAGCATGAAGCTGATTTCTTGTCATTCTCTGTGCTGTCCAAGTAACTTTTGGAAAGTAATGTTTTTCTTATCTGTCCTTAGCAATGAGAATTGCAATGGAACAGACTGTTCTCTTGGCTGCTAGAGAAGATTAAGTTGCAATTGGAGGATACTCCTCTCCCATGCTCCCCTGAAATACTCCCCCATGATTTAAGGAGTTCTCTTCTTACTAGTTTCCCCATCTGCTCAAGTGTTTCTCTGGCTCTTATGTAAATTAGACCATCCTGGTGTCTTCTCTTACAACTCACCTTTGGGGAAAGATTTGGTTTTGTTGTTTTGTTGTCGTTTTTTTGTTTGTTTCTCTGGTTTTTGGTATTAGTTTTTAAGTCTGGACTATATCTGTGAGCTGGTTAGTGGTATTGCCCCACAGAGAGTTGTATTGGTGCAATTGAAATTACGTAGGCTCCCCACTTTGCTACTGCAGAAAGTGTTTGTGTAGCTACATCCTTGGCAACTGAAGTGCCAGAAGAGGTAATACAGAACATGCTTTGTGTCCAGATGACTTCAATTGTGCTTAAATATCTGACGTAAAATAGAGAAGGAAAAGTGGTTCTACAGGAATATTTAGTGTATGCTTGTCCTGCAGGAAGCTGGAGGGAGCTGACTTAGTGAACCTTAAGGGTCAGTGCCGCATGTAAATGTGCCTCAGTTGCAGCTGGGATATTGGGAGTGCATAATTGCAGTGGGTTTCCTTGTAGTGCCATATAATTGATTTCTATCATCAGTGTTGCTTCTTTATCCTTGGCGTAATATTTGGAAACTTAATTTTATTTCTAGGATTCTCCCAAACTTGTTTGTACATCATCTCCCTACCTTACCTTTAAGCTGGCACCCCTATATGCAGTTATTTCAATGTGACATAGTTTTTATCTAGGAAGATTGATGCCCGAAGTACCACTGATGCCCATAACCTCTTTTTCACTAGTACCAGCAGACTGCTGTCCTTTGGTTTTTTTTTGGTTTTTTTTTTTTTTCCACAAATCTTCTGCACACTGAAAGCAGCCAACAGTGCTGGGAGAAACAGAAATCTAAATCTGTTATCTAAAATGTGTATTCTTCCCTCTCTCAGGTGGTTCTTCCCCTTCTGCTCCCACTCCTTTGTAGTTTTGCACTTTAAATTGAAAAGGTGCCATATGAACTCTGTGCCTCATCCAGAGCCACAATCTTGATTCTCTGGATTTCTCATGCAAGGCAGAACTCCTCTGCCACATTCCCCAGTAGAGAAAGGGTGAACTTTTTGGGAACACACATGGTCATAATGGATCAAATCAGAAGTTAATTGAGCCCAGGACCTGCCTGGAACAGCACTGACAATAGTGGTGCTGTGAGGTGTGTATGCAAGCAAAATCTTCTGGTAATTCCCCAAAATGCCATGGAACCTCCAGTGATTTGCTTTGAAATCTAGTCCATTAATTGTTTCTGAAATGGGAACCATTTCATACCTCTGATTGTCTGTCTTACCACTTTTTCCTGTAGTTTCAGTATCTGTGTTTTCAAGATAGGGAACAGTGATCAGAACTTAATTGTCTTTGAGACTTCCATCCCTCTGTGAAATATTTGAAATCAAACAAAGGGTTCATGAGTTAATAGGGAAGAACTAATGCATGGATAATGGAGTTGGTATACCAGGTAGCTGGACAGGAATTTTTCTTCTCCCCATTGACATAACAGAAAACAAAGATCAGAAGACCTTTTGGAAATTCCAAATCCTTTAATGTTTTAGAGTTTAAACTGGATCAAGCAACCATCAGTTTCCCAAGCAACTTGCGTGTCATTAACTTATATGTTGTTGGTTTGGTGTTGTGTTTTGTTTTTTGTTGGGTGGTTTGTGTTGTGCCTTGTTGGTTTTTGTTTTGTTTCAGGGGGGTATTTTGATTTTGGTTTTTTGTCTGTTTGTCCTTTTTTTTTTGTTGTTTTGTTTGTTTTGTGGTGGTGTTTTTTTTTTTTTCCCTTCCAGAAAAGTAGGGAATATTTGTTAGCTTGAGTAGTGTTCTCTGGGGTAGATATTTGAATTTTTGTTTGTAACCATTTCATCATTAACAGGTCCTTCAAAGGTTTGGTTTTGGGTTTTGTTTTGTGATGTGGTGGGTTTTATTTGTGTGGAATTTTTTCTTTTTTTTGCTAGTACATGATAAAAGCTTGCAGTGTTAAAAGCTTGTATAAGCTTTTTTTTTTTTTTAATAGGTCTGTGTATAATCCATAGTTGCGTTACTTGGACCTTGCTATGAATTGCTTCTACTTTAGGGTTACGTTTATGGTTATGGTTTGAGGATTTTTGGAGGCAAGTCAGGAAAACCAATACATGTTTTTCATCTCGAAACAGCCAAGTTATTTTGGCTGTCCCTTTCTTGTTACAAGTTCTGCACATTTGGAAGGAAATGCAATGTGAACATTTTGTTTACCACATGAATATGTAGATAATTCAGTTCTGGAATTTTTAAGGTAAGGTGATAACAGCCTATTCTTGCTTCTTGATGCTCATGGCTTTGATCAGTTTCTTCAGGTCAACCCACCTTTAGATAAATGATTGTAGTCAGTAGACAAAGAGATCCAGTAACAAACTCAATCAAGTAACAAAATCAACTACCTGGTTTTCATAAAGATTCAGACTCTGGCTTAAAGCACAATATTAAAGTGTGACAAAGTAAGTATTGTTACTTGCACTGGTTATCAGCTTCTACCCTTTCGTCCAGGTGCATTGTTTCATGGGGACTTGGCAAAAAAAGTACGTTTTTTTCACTTGTGTATTTATGAATTTGCCACTTTATTTTTCTTCTCACTGCTGGGGGATGGAATGGCATCTTGTTCTATATTTTATTATTGAAAATAAAAGTGGAAGCTGGTATGAAACTGAGAACATGGACTTCTGCCATGCGTTTTGAATACATGAGGCTGAACTTCCTTTAGTACAAAGCAATCTTGAGCGGCACTTCTGCACGTGTATGTGTGGAGATGCGTGCTTGGAATTTGATTGTAGTTACAGAGGCTTTAGTTTATTAAATGAAGCTAAATTGACGTTTCCTTGCATGGTTCTGGACTTTTCACTTAACAGCTCTGCGGTTCTTTCAAGTCATGGTGTTTTCCTTCGAGGAGTGGAAAGGTGAAGTTGAGTTGAACGTACTGCATAACCTTGTATATGTACATCAGTAAATTCAGTTTTTAGAGGTGTCACGGTATATTATATGAGCTGATAAAATCTGGAGAGGCTGTATGCTTGCTCGCCACAGAAGTGCTTGGCACGTGTTAATACCCGCACGTATTTGTTTTTTAATACCTAGGCTGTTGTCTTCCCAGTACATCCCTATAGGCTCAGGATTGTACAGACGCCCTTGTTAAACCACGCGCACTCCCTCCAGGAGGCTAACTTTCCATTGAAAGGGCTGGTCTCGTAGGAGAAACAAACATTTTACATAATTACAAAACAGCATTGTAAATTAAGATTTTTCTATACATATAATTGCAGTGTGTAATTAACTAGACATAACTGCTGTTTTGGAAGGAGTGTGTTCATACAGCTCTCTGCATAGGCCAACTCTTGACATCTACTGAATCTGGAAAGCTATGGGAGCTAGCAGAGGAGTTGTGCTGTAGAAACTCCCAAGTGAAGACTAAAACAGACAGGCTGAAGTAGGAAATTGTAAAGGGAAGGGTAGGGCTGCATCAGTTCCTTTAAGAGTGTTCTCTGGCTGCAGTCTGAGGAGCTGCAAGTGCATCAGGATGGGCTGTGGATTGCTTTGCTTGTGCTTGGTGCTATCCCACCCTCATGGAACAGAGTTTGCAATGTCTGTAGACATGATGGTGACCGAAAACATTTGAGCAGAGTCTGACAGATCCTGTGACCAGGACCAGCTCTTTAGGATGGCAGCCTTTCTTGCTCTGAAGGAAGCCTTGTCTGGTTTTACCTGACTTGGGACTGTTTTCCTTGCCTGGCTAGAGACAGAGTACTCTCTGTTCTGGGGGGATATGTATGCACCGTGTTGGACTGTCATTGCAAATTTATGTCTAGGAAGTTTACTGCAGGCTTTGGGCTTAAGGAAGTGGTGCAGTGGTGTGTTAATCTTGATCCGTTGGTGAAAACCAGCCTTCTTGCTTTAGCAGCAAAACCTGTCGCTTAGGTCATTTTTCCCTGTTTTGTTCTCACTAAGTCTTTTTATTAAAACCAGGCAGCTAATCTCAGGAGCAGGTTGTGTGAGCAGTGGATTCTTCTCAAAAGCATGATTCCTTTCAAGATGTGCATCTCAGTTAAAGATTGCAGTCAAGGGTTATTTGTTTGGATCTCTACCCTTCTGAGCCTTTTGACTTGGTCACTTTGCTCAGAAGAGCAAAGCTAGCTTGATTTAACTGGATTAAATCAAACTATCCTTACTAAATTTAGTAATGGTTTGCTGTTAACTGTATGGAGTGGGGACTTCTGCAGGAGATGGGGCTTGCTCTTGCCATGCTCTTGCCCTCATTAAATGGCTATAGGTACTTCGGATGTTTGTGTGCTTGGGTTATTGCTCCATTTCCACTCCTTTTCTAAGAAGCTGAGTGGTAGTGGTGGTGTTGCCCATAGTGCAGCAAGCCAAGGCAGCACGTGTCCTGTGTGTGCAGTAGCCACAAATGCTGCTCTCCAGTAAATATGAACTGCACTTGTGCTGACAGTATATCTTTAAAATCTTTGTTGATCCATGAAAAACACTGATTGTAAATACCTGGTTTGTCTATGCTGCTAGGGGTATTGGACTTCATAAATCTTTTAGCAACTGAAACAACTGTTTCAGTTCTGCATTTCTGGTAATGAAAATATTGTGCTGGTAAAGGCTTTCTCTGTTGAAACTCTATCTGTTCTGTAACTAAACATTTCATCGGGTGACAGCTGCTCTGAAAGTAGCTAGTTTTTGAACAGACAGAAGCTAATGGAACCTGGGCTCTGCCAGGTGAGATTCATAGGCTGAAAGCAGTGTAGCCTCTGCAGCCCCCTTTTTCACGAGAACATAGTCCAGGAGGGATTGTATTATCCAAAATGTAAAGTGATTGACAGTTCCAGGACCAAGCTGCTGAATGATTTGAAAACTGGAGCTTACTGAAAGAAACTGGCCCAAAGTCGAATTGGAAACCCAGAGTATGAGGAGGCATACGTTTCCCATAAGAAAAGACCTAAAGCAGGTCATCCTAAGTTTGTGCTCTCTCTAGGCACTCATCTTTAATTCAGGGCAGCACCTTTGTGGATTGGGCAGAGGAAGTATCAGCAGCTGTGAAGTTAACTTATTTATCGCATCTGGAAATGTACACTGTACCCTACAGCGGTAGTGAGAGTGGTAAGAGGAGCTTTCAGCCTCCCTCATGCCCCGAGTACATATGTAGGCTAATGCAGTATGCAGTGTGTAAGACTTTCTGGAGGTGAGGTAGGGAGTATTCGGGAAGGTCAGTCCCCAGCAAGTGCTTGTAGCTTGAAAGGGAATTTAAGTTGGGAAGGATCAAAATACTTTTGGGCATTTTTGAAACTTGATCACCTAAAATCCCATAAGGTTATTAGGTAGCTCAGACATGTCTAATCTTATAAATTATGACCTCTAGACAGTGTATGTTGTGGTTTTTTGTTTGTTTGCATTGTGGTGGGGTATTTTGTTTGTTTTGTGGTACCCCCTTCTGAGTTTCTTTTCCATGGACCGATGTAGTCTTAATCAACAGCTGACAAGAAGAGGGCGGGGAGGGAAGGTATTTTATAATAATGTCTTAAAATCATATGACAGCAAGAAGAAAGTCTGCTATGTTTATTGCTAGTTGAGAACAATTATTTTACTGCCTTTGTGGAAATTTTCCATTTTCTGTGGTCTGTAGGCTGTTCTAGTTTTAGCTGCTGTACTGTTTGTTGCAAGTGTGCTTGTGCCTGTGTGTTACAGCAGTTCAGTGCCTGTGTTATACAGCACTGCTTACTAGTAAGTCATGTCTATTCTGAGGTTCAGAAAAAAATGTTGTAGGATAGAAAGGCTTTTTGTGTAGATTCACATATGTGGATACTTCTGCTCTATGAGGAAGAAATAAATCTTGAGTTTGAGTCAGAACTGGTGATATGCTTGATGGTCCTTACTGCCTTGTAGTATTGCCACACTCCTCAGTCATTGCTTTAGCCAGATCATAGGGAATTCCATGATGTGCACAAGTGATGCTGTTAATTGCGATCATGATGTGGATACATGACTGATTAATGTAGAGACTGAGTTTAAGCTGCAAGCTGTTGTGAAGGTATGGTATTGAATTTCCAGCCTTGGTTTGGGTGGTAGGGGGTGAGCTCTGCATATTCATGGTGGGTGCTGTTGGTAAGGAGGAGTGCTGTGCTTGTGGGGTGCGGAGTGGGAGGGATAGTCCATTTCTTCAGTTGTTTGCGTATGAAAGCCAATAAATTAGCGAGGATAAGAACGTCTGTTGTGCTTGAAGAATATTACTTTTTTGCTTGCTGTCAGGCTCTATACTTTTCTGTGCCTAGACCTTTTTGTTTTACTGTACTCTTTCCTTCCTGTTCTGCGGTAGGAGCTGAGATGCATATCTTCCTGTTGTTTAGAGGTTTGTTAATTTTGCTTTCCCCATCCCCTCCTTCGGCCCAGGCACAGAGATTCTGGTACTTGTGCACATACAGGATGTCTCCCATTGACAACTGGATTGTCTGTAGAAGGTTTCTGTTACCCGATGTGTAGCTACTGTCCTGAAAGCAAACTGGTATTAGTTGGGTAGGCAGTATGCGAAGGATGAGCTTCCAAGGCATGGGAGGAAGCTGGATGTGAAGGGGAAATGCTACTTGAGGGGAAAGGAGGTCTTCTGGGAGTGTAGGGGTCAATGGAGCATGATGCTGTACATCCTTTAAGCTCTGTATCCAGGAAAACAGCCTTTGTGGACTTTGTTGGTTGTAGGGTGCTCTAGTGGAGTGCTCTCACCTGCTAAAGCATCAGTTTAGAGAGTGGTTTGTTGAATTTAAAATTTACTTGTGGTATGTGTGGAACAGTGAGTAACTCGAGCATTTCTTCAAGTAGAATAGCATTTTAATTTTAGTTTAAAATCTCCATGAAAAATGCAAATTACTCCCTCTGATTAGCTCACATTCTGTTTTATATGATTTGTAGTGTGCTCTGCATTACTTGCAGAAAGAAAAAAAAAAACCTTTTCCAGGTAATTTGAGTAATGGGAAATAGGTCTCCATTAGTTGCATAGCTACTGGTGAAATGCTTAACATAGTTGTAGGATTAGTCTAAAACACGGATGAGATGAACTGGGTTGTGCATTTGTATTATGGGGAAGTCATCAAGCACTGGTCTAAGTATGCAGCACTACTCTACACTGCGGTGTCAGCTCTTGAAGAATCCTGTGGGACAGCTTCGGTTCTGCCTTTCTGCCAGCAGTGTGCAGCTGGCTTTTTTCTTTGAGGTTCGTTTGCAGGTGCTGGTCATGGAGTGTGGGGGATGTTTGGGGATGTTCCTGCTGCTCATCAAAACACTGCTTTGGGGGGTTTATTTTTTATAACTGTTGGATACCACTGTCAGATATTCTTTGGTAAACCATTCATCTGTGATAAACTTTCTTGAAATCCATGCCAGATTTTACAATCAATGAGCTGTAGTTACATGAAAAAATGAGTTAATGTTCACTTGCGGTAGAACACCCATCTGTGAGAATCTATGCATATATGTGCACATAAAAAAGCTGTTAGGAAAATTATGTGAACTATGAGTATTTGTAACAGACACCTGAAACCCAAGGAATTAAAGACAGAGATTGACATTTCCTTTAGTTTCTGGTTTTAATTTTCAGTCACAGTGGTCACAAATGTAAGATTTTTACTTCAGCCAGAGTACTTTAAGGGCAGAGCAGCTGGTTGTCTTGGGAGTAATGAGAGGGGTTGGAGGGAGGGAGGGAACACATCCTTTCAAGTGGTGGAGTCTTGAAGAGAGGTGGCTGGTGAGTTTAGACTCCATGTCTTCCGCTGCAGTGTCCTTGTAGGGCACGAGTGGTTCTGCTGTGGGAGAAAAGATTTCTCTTTACTTTGCTCATCTGTAAGTTGCTTAATGCCTGTCATTGTTATTTCGGTCAGCAGTTGTTATTGCTGAAGCTGCCAAATATCTGTTTGGTTTTGTGACTTCTGGTAGAGTTGGTCATAATAATGTTGAGCCTGTTGTTTCCCATTTGATGTGCTGCACAGAGCAGGTGCTTGGGAGTGGAAATGTAGGATCTGATTACTTGGGTATTTTAACCATTTTTGGGAACTTTGTTTTTCTACAAACTAGATGTCCAATCTAAATTTCTTAGATGAAATCATTTTCCAGTGTACAGCCTGCAGGGGGGTGACATTTAAGAGGAACTGACTCTTGCAGTTGGGAAGAAAGTTTTGGGGTTGCTCAAGACGTGTGTGAAGATGATCAGCCCGAGTGGTCTGGAGCACAGAAGGCCCAATCTCCCTGTGTAACACTCATTACTAAGCTCCAGACACCAGTTTCTGGCCTGGCATCTCCCCGGCCACCCTGGAGATAACTCTCGTAGCAGTTACTTGGGAGCAGAGGCCCTTGAGAGGGTGTATTCCTTCCTCTGAGATGGGAAGGAGGCAAGAGTATCTCTGATATTCACTGCCCTTTTAAGGAGCATTTCGAGGCTAACAGCTTCCATTTACAAAAGCCTAGCACTGCTAAACACCCATTCATTGGTGGAGCACCCTGCTAATCTCTTCATTGCAGATTACCAAAGTTGTGCCCAGAGGCTATGGGTCTTTTGCCCCAAACACAAATGAGCTGGGAAATCTTTAGGGAAATCGGCTTAAATTTAGTAGATAGTCTTGGAAGCAATTCTTAAACCTGCTTGAAAGGTCAGCACCCCGGGGTTGATGGCTGCACGGGGAGGTGAATCCAGCCCTCTTTTTCCCTTATTTAAGGTTTAGGGTTTGGCTTCTGGAGTATTGGGATCTCCCCCTTTATCTAAAGGCCATTCACAGGTCTTGAGCTTCTGTTTCCTTACCTATAAAAAAAAAGGGGGCGTTTAAGCTTGGAGCCCAGGAATACCAAATAATTTATATAGAACTCCTTCATGCTTCTCTGGTTTTTTGAAGGTGCTACCTTGGGTGAAGAATTAATTTTCTTCCTTTAACTTCAGATGTTTATCTTGCTTGAAAGTATGAGACTTACTGACTTGCTTGGTTTACTATATGGAGTTTTGTTGAGGTCATTCTAGGATAATGTTGGTGTAAAAGACCAGGAAGTAGGGAAAAAAAAAAAAGATAAGAGAATGAAAGAATTCTGAGTAAATGGGCACTAGGGGTAAGCTGAGCTGGAGGGGAAGAGGAAGGTTTGCATATTGCTGGGGAGAAGTGGCTGGATTTTGATAAGAGGAGGAAGCAGGTAAAGGCAACAGTATGATCAAAGTGGAAATAATCTGATCAGAGGAGAAGGAAGATCATATGCTTTGCTTTTTATCATATGCTCTTTTATTCCTCTCCCCCACCCACCCCCCCGAGTTAATTGCCTTCAAATTGCACTAATTTATGTTCCATAAAGTGGCATGGATTTTGTATTTACTTGCTTAAGATACTGGATTTAGTAGAAACGTTTGAAATACTGCATGTGCCAAGAAATGAATTTTGTGTGGCATCTCTAACGGGTATACATGTGAGGTATTGATTAGACTTTTAGCAGTTCATATTTTTAAAGAGTCTTTTTTTCTTGTCAGATTATGTCTACTTCGAAAATTCTTCAAGTAACCCCTATTTGATACGAAGAATAGAAGAGCTCAATAAGGTAAACATATTCTTCAAGTCTTTGAAGTTAATTGAATTTATGATCTGTTTGATTTGATTACAATCAAAACAAGTCTTCAACAGTTCTCTGGTCATTAGAAGCTTAAAAATACTTTTGTTCTGATAATTTTCTGGAATGCTTTGAGCCCTGCTAGATTGTTCTCCTTTGGTATGAAAGGACCATTGATGCTCACATCAATGGCAGGTCATTCTCAAGGTGATTGTGCCCAACTGTAGGGCAGGAGGGTTATGCAGGTCTGCAATTCCCTGCCAGGATCATGGGATAGGAAGTTGATATAACAGTTTGCCTAGAGGATGGAGAGCTTTGTGATTGGATCTTTCTTTGGGGAGACTCTTGCTCAGTGGGATGGTTTTGGAGCTGTTATCTGTTTCCTCAGACTATCTTTGCTGCTTGTCATTTGGGCCAGTGTATTAGTTCACCTGCCAAAACTCAATTTCATTGGATCTAAAAGGAAAGCATGATAGCTTGTATGTGGGAAGCCAGCTGGAGTCCTCAATGCTGAAATTTTACCTGGTTGAGGAGGAAAGACTATTCTGGAGCCATTCGCTGTGTCCTGAACATGCCACTTTCTCAGGTTTAAAAGCAGCATATCCATTGCAGCCATACAGAAGGAATGTAACATCCTTGGTTTGGATTTCAATTTAAATTAACTGCCTAAAATTAAGTCTCTCTTTCAGCCACCAGTGTTGGAAAAACGTGTCTCTCTACAACAGCTACTTGGAAGACAAAATTTATCTATATAATGACAGAAAAAGAATCTGAAGGCTGGGGCTTTCAGGTTGAAGTAGATCTTGTATCTTGTGTTGCCTTTTTTCACTGTGTGTAAATGAAGCCAATTAAATGAAGTAGATAATTCTACATTGTAGCTGTCTGTGTTTTAACAAGATGGCTCCTGCCTTTCTATCTCTGTTGCTCAAATTTAAAACTTCTGAATTATTTAAAAGAAAAGGGTAGAAATTCTGCAGGCTTTGTATCAAAAACTGGTAGGCTGCAAGATTAAATATTTGCGTGTGTATGTACTGTCTGATTTTTTTTTTTCTTCATGTTGGAAAACTGGTATCATAAAAGGCTTTTCCTCCATTCACATCTGAGCAGCAAGCATGTATATCAGTTTTCATTTTGTTTCCTTGTGAGCAAAGAGTTCGTCCACTACTTTTTTTTTTGGAGGCTTCTCAGAGGGGAATTTGTATCTTAGTATTATAGTTTCTTAAACTGTGGGGCCATTGTGTTTTCAAGGACTCTTGGTGGTAGGATACAACTCCTTTAATTTAGAATTTAATTATTTGTTGGTTTATTTTAGAGACAGTAGATTGGCTGGGGCTGTTACAAACCAGTAGGTGTATTTCCCCTAGAGTTTGTATACAGCCCGTTTCACAATTTGGCAGGTACCATCTTACAAGTGTTTGATCACGTATCTCATTTTAAGAAAAAAATCCCAAACCTCTCAGAAATTCAGCCTTTTTTTTTTTGTATGTTACCACTAGTGTAGAGTTTATTGCCTGCTGCAGCTTCCTCGGTTTTCCTGGTTCTTTACGCCAGGGGAGGTTTAGGTTGGGTATTAGAAAAAAGTTCTTCACAGAAAGGTTTGTCAAGCCCTGAACAGGCTGCCTAAGGAAGTGGTGGAGTCACTGTCCCCGGAGGTATTTAAAAGCCATGTCGATGTGGTGCTGAGGTACTTAGTTTAGTGGTGACCTGTCAGTGCTGGGTTAATGGTTGGAACTGATGATCTTAAAGGTCTCTTCCAACCCAAACAATTCTGTGATTCCTTTTGGAATTATTTTGTGTGTGTGTGTGCATGTGTGTTGGTCATTGTTAGCTCACCAGTACTGTCAGACAGAAGAACTTAAGGGATTTAAAAAGTGGTGATCCTGCAGAAACAATTAGGAAGGAAGGGCCTAAATCTGTTTCCCTACCTTGGAATGGATCCCACTGGAGCTTGTGTCTTAGACAGCAAGCATGTAGCTGGAGGATGCTAGAAGGTGATTTTGTGTAGCCCTTGTGCAGAATTTCAAATTATTTATGAAGTGTCTAGTGCGGTGCCTACACTTTAGTTCTTGATTTGTGCTCATTTTTTTTTTTTTCTTTTTTCCTTTTCCTGTTTCAGACTGCCAATGGAAATGTGGAAGCAAAGGTGGTATGTTTCTACAGAAGAAGAGACATATCGAGTACACTTATTGTATTGGCAGACAAACATGCAAGTAAGCTTGTTTCTTTTCAAATTGCTTCTACACAAAATTGCCAAACTTAGAGGGAACTTTGTAACTACAAGTATCAATATTATTATTCTTAAATATCCTTTTCTGTACTCATGTTCATCAAGCTGCATTACTTGTTTGTCTGGCTTTTCACTTTTTCTCCCCTCATTCCTCCTTCCACCCTTCTTTCCATAAACCTTTGAAAATCTCATTTCGTGTATTTTGTTTGATAATGGTGGGGTCAGGACAGAAGTTGTCAGTTACAACTGCATAAAAACATCTTATTTGCTTCCAAAAAAGTGAATTTATTAATATTTGAGATGAGAGGAAGTATTCTTCATGTTTCGTGTGTTATTTCTGTTGACTTATTTCACTTGGTTAGTAGATAAAATTTTACAGTTTGTTTGACTTTTCTTGGTTTTGTGTTTTGTTTGGTTGTTTGGTTTTTTTTTTTTTTTTTTTATGAGTAAATGAAATAGACTGATTGTAGGAAACTGACTTGGAACATGGCCAGTTGAAACTTGGCTAACAGGAATTCTCTTGAAATTTCAATAAAATATTTTTTTTGTAGTGACATAGCTTTTGTCTGAACATGCCCAATACATACACTTCAGAAGTGCTGAATTTTAGGACATACGTATCACACTTTTTTTTTTTCCTTAACAAAAGGACATTAAATATTTAAATGTCTGTGCTGAGAGGAGACTTGAAAAAAAGCTACTTTTTTTTTTTTAAGTACTGTAGTTGCTTTCTTATTTAAAAAAAATCCATCAAATTAAACTATCAACATTTAGGGGCTGTGGTTCATGCTACCTTAAATCAGCCTCCCTTGCATATATGCATTGCATAACTAATTTCTTGATTTTACAGAATGTTGTGTTAACTTAGGCTGGCATTTACTCCTTTCCTAAGTAGATCAGAGGCATGTGAGATACCTAGTTGAGTAGAGAGGGAAGCTAGACAAAAGCTAAATGGAGATGGAAGTTAAACCAAAAAAATACTGTTACAATTCTCTTTTAATTATAAAAGCAGTTTTAAAATGCTAAAAGGTGCATACAAACAATAGTTCTGTGTCAGTGTAGATTAGATATTTTCCTTTATAAATCTGCAAGGCAGATGTATAAAGATCTTGCAAACGAATTGACACGGTTTAAAAAAATAAAGAAACAAATCTGCACACAAAATAGCTGAGAAGCTGCTGTAGATCTGCGCGTTCTAAACTCGAAAGGTGGTGAATGTGGTGCCCTAGCTGCCTCTCAAGGGGAGTAGCCATATCTGGGGGAAAAACAGTACAACACACTACATGGCATTGGGCACTTCATCTGGGGTGGTTCGAGACTTTTAACTCCATTCTAGTTGCCAGTGAGGATTAGATTTAGGTTCATTACACCTTCCTCTGCCAGGTCAGCATCCTTCTTGTCCCATCCTTGCAAGGTGATGGACACAGTACTAACAAAGCAGTTACCGAAACAAAACGTGTTGAAATGAAGGAAAAGACTAAACAGGTGGAGTTAAACTGTTTTACTTCTGAACAATGGGGTATGTGAGATGTAGCCATTGAGATTGCTTAAAATTTAGCAAAAAAGATTGGAGAGCCCTGTCAATCTTTGTAATTCAAGGCACATACAGAAATGAAAAAGCAGCAATCAGATCTGGGCATGTCAAAATTATGATTTAGATTCCAAGCATCATTGTCTTTTAATGTGCTGCTTGGTGTATATATGAATAGCCTGTGATGTGTATGTAATACAGATCTACATAGTTGTTCTGCATGGGGATTGATTAAATCAGTCACTTTTAACAATGACTATAATGTCTTGCTGTGTTCTCAGCTCTGTAGTGACATTGGGGAACATATGCAGCAAAACTTGCCCCTTACTGATAAATTTGAATATTTTCTGCTGTAGAGTCAAGTCCAAATAAGTCCCTCTATTGCACCATACCTTGGAAAAAAGGTCATGTGGCATTGAGATGGGATTTGCTTGTGTTGCAGAATTGTGGTAGCGGGCAAAGCTTTTTTGATGTCTCTTCAATGCAGCAGTATTTATTTTATCTGAGAATACTGAAGCTTAATAGGAGCTTCACCATAAACAATGTGACTATTGATTCCTTCATCTGTGTCACACGTCACTAGATTTAGTAAAGGAAGCAGGTAGGAAGCATTCAAAGAAACACATCTGGGGCTGAAAAGGAAGAATATTTGAACCCGTATAAATGCTCTTTGAACCTGCAAAGGCTGATTTCTTTCTGTGATAAGAATTTTAAGATTATTTTAAAAATATAAATAAGCAAATAATTTTTCATATTAATATGCGTTTGAAAGACAGGAGAATTCTTCTATAGCACAATCCTATTAATAGAGCCACCAGAGACAACTGAGGCTTTCTCGTAGTGTAAATTTCATTAGTAACTAACATTTTTTCCAGTATGTTTGGTTGGTTGTTTTTTTTTTTTTTTCTTCTGTGGTACAGAGTGAAATTGCTACTAAATGACTTCCATTTATTTAGATAGATGTGCTGTTGTGTGGCTTTCGTTCTTTAGCAGGAAGAAGAGAGTAAAATTGACCTTTTTGACAGCTGTTAGTTCTTTACTCTGGAAAAAAAAAGTACATCCTGCATGATATAATGAAATTAATTTTTTTGTGGCTGTTAAGATTCTAGTACAGATACTCAACACTGTCACTGACTTTGAGTTCATTTCCATAAAGTCTCCTGTTGCCTCATTTTGATGCATTTGCAGTAGATGTACGTATCTGCATCGCTGATCTTTTAACTGCCTTTGTTCAGCTGATTAATGGAGCTTTCTGACTGCAGACATTTCTGGATTCACACAGTCTTCTGTTTAAGATGCCTTTATTATAGACCTACTGTTGAGATCAGTGCAGTGAGAGAGCCAAATAATGGGAAGATATGGCCAGAACATGAATGGAAAAAGTATATTGTATATTTTGTAATATTTCTTTTTCTCCTTACAGTAAAGGGATGAAAAAGATGTGATTGTAAAATGAATGTTGAAAAGTTTTTTAAAAAAAGTAAAAATTTTAAAAATGCTTACACTTTAGCTTGTACAATCCATCAGATATCTGAAACAGGCAAGTGTGATATGTTGTGGCTTCTCATAACTCTTTATAAAAAAAGAGAAATGAGTTGGAAGCACCTTATTCTGTAGTTGGTGACTGTAAATTAGTACCTGATGTATGCAACATGGTTGTTGGATTTGATCTTACTATTTTTATAATATGATATAAAGCTTGTCTGGGCTGTCCTATAAATGTTTCAGCCTTCTAATGGCTTCCACACATTGTTAGCACTTTTTCATTCATAAGCCTCTTTAATCACCTCACAAGTTATTCTGGGGTATTTCTCCACCTGTTTCTGAAATGAACTTGCTTCACCAGTAGACTACACTATTTAATGTTCTTGTCCAGAGACTTTCTAGTGATTTAAGACAGATATTGTATGCAAACAAGATCACAGGCAGGACTTGATAGAACAGAGTGAGACAGTTTACTACTTGAGCTGCTGCTGGATGCTGTGACTATTTATTTTCTCTATGTTTTGTTCACATATAACGTCTTACATAGTTTCTTATATAATTAAGTAAATATTTCCAACAGCAGGAGTACAACTTCCTGTCCTCCCTTCTAATGATCCACCCCCAACCATCTCCAGATACTTGTCACCTGTCTCACAACTGCAGTTTTCTCTTCATTAAAAATGCTTGCCCTGATTTGTAAAACGACGAGTGACTATTGGTAGTGGTTGGAGAACTGAGTAGTTAGTGCCTGCTGGTTTGGCAGGTTTGTGGTTAGTTTTCAGCAGCTGATGTTTGGGTGCCAGGCACATATGGCAGCATGGGTTTATAAGTGCCAAAGCTTATAAAAGCAGGTGTCTTGCAATGGTGAGGTGTCACTGCTCAATAACCCCAAACAAACACCTGTGTGTTTAAGCAGGTAGGGGGGGTTTATCCCTGGTCTAAATACAGTTTGATAATAGCCTCACAAATTAGTTATTTTTCTTTATATTTATTTCTTCCATTTCATTCTTCTCCATTTTATCCTAACACCATGCAGATTTAAGAGGAGTCAAATTCATTAATCCACTTATGACACTTTGTTGTTACCAAGAGGATAAAAATGTGCTTTTTTTCCTCTTCTGGGGATGGTGCAGTAAGGAAAGATATGCAAAGCGTCTGTTTGCTCTCTATGCTACCTGTAATAGTGGCCATGGCTGCAAAAGTTTATCACAAGAAGTTTTTGGAAGGTATCTTTGAAGGATGTCTTGATAATGTGGCAAGCTCTTTCCGAAGTGTCAAGGTATAAGGATTTCTTTGTTAAAATTATCATGTCTTCTATAGCTATGGATCAATATCTGTTTTTTCGGTAGAGAAAAATAATAAGGCCGAGGTTTGAAAGTGGACTTTGGAGAAGGAATGTAGTGTTTTTTCCTTTTTTTTTTCTTTTTTTTTTTTTGGGGGGGGGGGGGGGGGGGGGGTGTGTTATTACTTGTTTTAGTTTTTTCTTTTTTTTGTGGTACTTCCCGAGTGGGCCCGCACTGTTCGTGCTCTATTTTTTTACT
>JANIJG010025670.1:33808-52413 GCA_024611175.1 Megaceryle torquata
TGTAATATTATGTGGTTGTGGTAGTAACGTTTTGCTTTTTTTTTTTTTTTTTTTTTTTCTTTTTGTTGGTGGGGCGCGGGGGTGTATCGGTGTGTGTGTCCTAATAACCGTACTAACTGATTCTTCTGTTACTACAGTCTCCCAAGCTGGCCAGCCTAGTGTGCTCTCTAATTTCTCTATTTTGTTTGCCTTTGTGCCTTTCCAAATTCTGCCCTGTAGCCACTCGTACAACACCCAGAACGCAGAGAAAGGGCTGCTCTGATGTTGTACAGCAAAAAGCCTGATCTGATCTATGGGAAATTGCTCTTTCTAGTGTGTAGCAAGTGCTGATGTTTAATTTTGCATCTCACACACCCAGTCATTTTAAATCACGATTACTGCCTCTTGTGTTTCTTCTGCCAGCTCAAAGTTCACTCTTTCTAATTATTTTTCCCCCATATGTTAGCTTTCACTTGAGTCTTCCTGTTTGTCTTCAATCTGCCTCTCTAGTTCCCAATGTAAGTTGTCTTCAAGCTTTGTTAATGTGTTATTAATGATACTGTCATCAGATATCAAATAATACTTAATCTAATACGCTCTTTGCAGCATTCTACCGTCTGCTTCTGTATAGCTGATATATTACTGTTTGTATTAAGACTAAATGTTTAGTTTTAAATCTGTACAAGCACACCTATCAAGAAGAGATTAAGGTTTTATAGAGAGCATTGAAGTCCCAATATACTGCTCCTACTGTATTCCCATACCATTTATTCCGCACTGCTGTAAAAACTACAGGCCAGCCTTTCTGAAAAGACATCTTATATCTATCCACCTATTTATTTTTTTGTAGGACTGCAGTCCTTATTTCTCAGGGTCCACTATTCTCAAAGGTGCTGTCTGCTTCATTTAGAGCTTGAACGCTTGAGCTGTGGGAGGGTGAAATGCAGATGTCAGACAGGCTTGTCCTGGCATCTGAGGCTGGGCCAGCCCCTGTTGCAGTTTACAGGCTGACTTAAGCCTTTGCTGTCTGCAGAGGCGGTGAGGTGGGATTAGTTACAGTTTTTGTCAAAGCCACTTTTGCATGACTTCAGTGAGGCAGAGAGGTTTCTGTGCTGGATCCAGCCCTGCAGGAGTGTTATCTCCTTCTTCCCTTGGTTCTGAACACATCTGCAAGGTTTTCTTCAGCACTAAATCATTGGCCGTGAGAAAGGAGGGAAGATGCTTGTGTAGATTTGGTTGTTCGTTATTTCTTGGCATATTCCTACCTATGTTTTTGGGAACTATGACAACTTTACTCCTGTGTATGTGTGGAGTTGTTTGTAACCTGTAGAAATGTCTGTCTTCTTTAAACAAAAAAAGTATCGTGCCTTTTTATTTTGAATGTCTGTGCACAGCAGAGCTGGCATAAGAATAAAATGTGTGCTTCCCACCTTCCTTAGTTTATTACAAAAGGTAGCCACATAAATAAAACACTAGTTGGAAGATGAGCCTACTTGAAGGGCTGCAGTTCCCAAGATCAGCAAGGGTGTGCTCATTTTGTTTGTAGATTTGAGTGGCATCTGTTGGTAGATATATTTATTTTTTAAATGTAATTTTCTAAAAACTCTGGGCTATTAAATATGGTGAAGATATTAAGTATTTTAGGTTGCTTCATGCGGTATTTTCCCTGCATTACACAGTTTTTAGTCTTGTTCTTCAAAAACTGTTTTAAGTGCAGGCATGAATGACTTTTCATTGGTGCATCCTTCAGTTTTTAGACAAGCTAGCTTGGAACTTGCTGACTTTTTTTGTGGAATGCTGCTGGTACATTTATAGTGTAGATCAGCAGCCACAATATTAATTTTCATCAAAACCAGAATCCCCTTCAGTAAATAAATTGCAGAACCACGAAGCTGTGGCACAAATGTAAATTTGGTGTTCCAGTTCCTAGGAAAATATTGAAATGTAAGCGCACGCTGCTGTATGCTTAACAACTCCTGTGGTGGTAGAGCTATTCCATGTTGCAGTCTGGTTTAATTATGCTACTTTTTTTTCCCCCTCCTTGCTGGGGCAGCTTACCTGTAGGGCATATAAACCACAGGTCTTTTTTCCAGGACTGTAAAACAGTGATAGACTGTGGGGAAGGCTGAAGGGTATGTAATTTTGTGTGTGTGTGTGTCCTCTTGGCATAATGGTGGCATATTTCAAACTAAATGCAATTCTAGTGTTTTATAAAATGGAGATTGTTCTTTGTTCTTTGCTTTATTTTGGGATAACTATGAGGATTATAGTTAACTAATCTTAAGGGTATATAAATCATAGCTGAGCCTGTATGTGTTTCTGACTAGAAACATTTCTTGGCAACAACTGTTGAATTAAGCTGCAGGCGTAAGTCTGCTCTTTGAGACTTTCCCAGACTGTAGTAGAATGAGCTGTAAACTTTTCCCATGGTTTTTGAAAATACAGTAACTATCTTAATTTAATTTTCTAATGTTTTCTTTTGCAGTCCATCATGGAGAAGCTTTGGAGATTTTTTTTTTTTTTTTTTTTAATAGTATTTTGGCTTTTACATCTTTGTCTTGCATAACTGACAGGATACTTGTTAATGAACACAAAACATACTAATAATTTATTTCTTACAAGAAAGCTTCCTATAGATGTTTTGGATCAGTTGTGTATCTGTGTGGATATGATTTTTATATACTTACCTTGGCATTCATTTAAAACACAGTTGGATGGGGATGGGATAACTCAAAGCCAGAGATGGTGGATCCTGACTGCAGGATAAAGCAAGTTTTTGAAATGCAGTACCGCAGTCCAATGTGTGTGGTAGGGCAGGTGGCAAGACTGGCCTGAGGCACTTGGTTACATTCCAGGTAATTTCGTGGCTGTGAGCTATTGGCTGTGGTTGGGATGAGGAGAATGAAATACACTAAGTAAACAAGCTAACCTTGTCAGTGAGCATTTCCTGCAAAAGCTGTTGAAGTCAGCATGGGATGCTCTGTGATAACCTGAAAAGGGGGTGGAGTCTAAGATAGCTGATGCCTGGCAAAGAGGAAAGACTTCACTTTTATTGCTTTGTCCATCATTGTGTATCAGCACCATCCTGATGATTCTAATGGTGCAGTGATGGTATCTGAGAGCAGCTCTCTTCAGAGCTTGTCTGTTGGGAGCACATTTGTGTGACTTTCAGTTTGGTGAGCCAGTTGTGACCTGTGTGTACCTGGAATCCCTAGGGTGAATGAATACAGTTCTTCACAAGCATCATTTAAACTATCTGTACTAATTAGCTAATGGTTCACTTGGCTGAAATGTGAGGATTCAGATGAAGTTAGATTTAATCTAAATGTGTGGGGTTTTTAGCAAAGGTTGTGGAGCAGCTCATCTTGATTGGCTCAGGATCAATACTTGCCATGTTCTTGATCAATTTTGCCTCTTTATAACTAGGAGAAATGGAAGAAGAGATGGAAAATCCAGAAATGGTTGATTTGCCAGAGAAACAGAAGCATCAGCTACGACATCGTGAGTTATTTCTCTCACGACAGCTGGAATCTCTGCCAGCCACACACATTAGGTAATGGCTATTTTCTTCCAGTGCTTTTTATTAAAAAACAAAAAGGTATTATTTTTTTTTTCCAGTATTCTTCAATGTAAGATTAATTTCTGTGTATAGCTTCAGTAATGCCATCTTGTGAGTCACATGAGCTTTTAAGATGTTTTTTTGGTAACACGTGTTTCTCTTTTTTTAGAGGCAAATGCAGCGTTACTCTGTTAAATGAGACAGAATCCCTTAAATCATATCTGGAACGGGAGGTATGAACCATTTTGTGAATTGTCAAGCTTGCATAGTTTATTCTGCACAATTTAGGATTGGTGGCTTTTGCAACTTTTCTGAAAAGAAGGTGGTTCTTTCATTTCTGTACATACTGGGCATTGACAGTGGGAAGCTTCAGGCTCCATACAGTTTTCTTTCTGACATAAAGCTTTGTGGATTTAGAGGCCAGACCTGTTGTTTACATGCCTGTGACAGTAAACTGCTTCTCCTTCTGTAAAGAGAGCCCTACTTGCTCTCAGCCTGGCAGTCTGAAAGGTCAAAGCTGGAGGCTCATGCCCCGGACAAGACACAGTGGGAGAGGCAGTAACTGTAGAAGAGGGAGGGAGGAAGCCAGCAGGCTCTATTTCTCTATATTTGCTTTATCCTTAAATCTTACTGGTTTATGTTAATATGGTTTAAGCTTGATCATGCCTTAGATTTCTGAGGAGCTTATTTCCTCTGGGGTTTTTTGCATTCACCGCTAAAAATATTTACCTGTAGTCCTTTGTATGCCACCACAGACGCTTTGACCTGTCAGTTAACTTCAGAGTCCTACAGGACCTTACCCAGACTGTCTCTTTAAAGGCACCTCAAACCAAACACTTGAAACTGAATAGTCTTGCACTGTTAATCACTATTCAAAATGAAATCTCGGGGTTTGCATTTTCAGGTGTTTGGGGAATTTAAAAATGACAATTGTAATTCTTTTAAATATATTTATATACTTTTAATTGTGGCTAGACCTCTGGCCGCCTGCATGGTTAGACGGTCTTGCAAGTTGACAATCAGGGAGCTTTACTTTGGGAGATTAGCAGAGAATTTCAGGATAGTGTTATTTTAATATATCTGCAAGCATTACATTTGCATTTGAAAACAATACAGTGTTACAAGAGAGGAAATCTTGTAATTAAAACCAGTAGGGTAACAGTCCTTGCCAGCCTTTAAGAAACAAGTAGAAAACCAGCCCTTTTTTGCAAGGAGCAGAATGTTGTCTGTCATAGTTGGGGTTTCTTTTTAACTGCCTTTTTTTTTTTTTTTTTTTTTTTTTTAGCTTTCTTTAGTATTTACTTAAGCATAAGGATAATTTTAATATACTCTAGTTTAAGAGAATTTTAAACAATGCACAGGGATTAAATTATTGAGCTTCTCTTTGGAATGTGAAACCAAAAACATGTAGTCTGCTCAGGGCTGCCAAGTGGCATCACATCAAACAAAGGCATGTATTCAGAAATACATGTAACCAGGTAGCAGCCTAGGATATGCCAGTTTGAAAGCAAAAATTAATCAAACTGAAATTATCTACTAATACCCAACTTTTAAGTACTGTTCTTTCCTAGTTGCTCCCAACACATTTTAATTATCACTAAAGTTACCAGTAGGTACGTTGAGACAGAGAAGGGAGCTGGCTTCCTCTGATCAGCAACTCCTCAGTTGCAGATGTAGGAATAGAAAGAGATTTCACTTTTTTTTCATCCTTTTGAGCTCTCAAAATGCAAGATGAGCGATGCAGGTTATTTTTAAAACTGAGCAGGCACTTAGAGATTTCACAGAATGAGAGAGTTTCCTGAATGTGTCCTGTCACTTAGCATGGTATTCTGCTGTGGTGCAAACTAACTTGGACAGATGGTAAAGAAATTAAAAGCTCAGGAACCAAATGTGCTTGGGTGGAGGGTAACAAGCTTAAGAAAAGGAGATAGCTGCTACCTGGTGAATTCCTAGCACTGCACTGTATTATTTTGAACTGTTTCATCCTTCCCCACCCTCACGTTCTTAATCTGTTCTTTCCTTTCAAAATGTTTCAAGTGTTGTGTGTTTGGGTTTTTCTTGTTTGTTTGTTTGCCTTTTTCTTTTTTTTTTTTTGTGTGTGTTCGTTTGCTTTTTCTATTGTTGATTGTTTTGTTTTAACGTGGCTCCTGTCAATAAAGCCTAAGCAGTTCTAGGGAATCTGTCGTTCAATTTCTTATGTTATGACCACAAAAAATAGGTTTTCAGCCTCAAAGGAGGTTAACATACAGAGAGAAATTACATCTGTGTTACCTGTTTTCCTCCTTCCACCCCTTCTCTGTCATCTTCCTCAGGAAGATTGTTCCCTTAAATCCGGAGAGCAGGCCGGAAGGGGACCAGCACTGACTTCGTTACTGTTCCTGGCAAAATTGGATTTGTTGTGGGAGTGAGGAATAAGAAGAATTAAAAACCAAAACAAACAAACAAGCAAACAAACAAACAAAAAAACCCCACACACAAAAACACCAAACCAAAAAAAGCACCTGAAAAACTGGAATTTCCTCTAGATACTGAATTCCTGTGGAGGTCAAAAGAATGGCATAGCCAGTTATGGCAAAAACATTAGATTTCAGTATTCTGCAGGAAACTATTTTATATGTACCATTTATTTTACTGCTCTGGTAAGATATATCCAGAGGCGTGTGTGAATTTTGCCAGCTGGGTAGATATCTGACATTTCTACATTTCTGGTCTTTCTGTTATTCCTCCAAAAAATAAAATGCTCTCTAGTTGAAATAGATTCTCTTCCTCACACAAAAAAAAACTTAATGAAAGTAAGTTTTCAAGCTGTAATGTGGACTAGCCTCTATTTCTCTACTTTCACTTTGAGCCTGTTTTCTTTTTTCCAGTTCTGCAGTTTCTTGGTGGCTTTGTCTCTTGGCGATAGCTACAGGTAGAGCTTAGGGGCTTGGGTAGGGATGCTCTGAGCATGTGTGCCTGTCAAACACTTTGGAGAAGTAGAAAGCGATGGCTCAATTCTAACTCTTGGCAGGTCATCTTAATTTTCTCAAACATGTTAGGTGTTTTCTGGGATCTGAAATTAAGAGAGAACTCTTCTCTTTGTTCAGTGCTGCAGACTTGGTGCACACAGTTTTGACAACCAAAATGAGCATGGAGGATTTTGAAGAGCCATGTCATGCTGTTGTGACCATCACTCTTTTTGTGAAATCCTTATGAAAAGATTTTCTTACCACATCAAGAATTCACACGTGCTTTAGAGGGTATAAGGATCTGCTTTTTTTACTTAGACTATAGTTTCCATTGACAATAAACTGACATATATTAATGTTTTCAGAAATCCCACTCACTTTGCATGAACTGAATTTCATGCTTCTATGGTTTAGATTATAGTGGTGTATTGGGGGATTACAGTCTTGTTTCTGAGCCCCTAAACTTCTATTTGTTTTCTGTTGAAGAGACTCTTGTTTGGGAAGAAGAGCCTAGAAGCTTTTCTTTTTTTCATTGAACCTGCCTGATTTGATAAAAAACTGGACAAGAGATAGAAAGATGACCTGAGACTGGTAGAGAAGGATTTTTATTTTGTATTTATGTTTTTATTTTGTAGAGAAAATTTGTACTGATAATCAAGAAAAGAGAAACAATAGGGCATCTAACAGTCAAATGTCATGGGAGAAAACCCTTCACAGTGAGTGACTTTCCCTGGCCAAGAAAGACTGTGTTAAGAAATCGTCCGTGGAATTGGTCTTCCTTGGGGCCACTGTGTCACTGTATTACAGTGTTTGGTTTGTGTATTTGCTGGGTAATGTGCCTGAACAGCATTAATGTTGCACTGCATATACTTTGCCCTACAGTTAAGTAATTTTGGAGCTGGAACAAATAAAACACTATATTATAACATGGAAGCTTGTGAGAGAAAAGCTTTTCCTACATTTTTATTTGTGCAACAGTACATTCTCAAAATATTGTAGTATCTTGAACTTTGTGTACGTCAGGGAGCAAGAGACACTGATTTCTTTACACAGCTGTAATATAAATGAGGTTTTGTATACTTGAAGCTCCCTTCTGTTTGTAGGTTGATGTAATTTGACCCTGGTGCCTGTGGGAGTAGGAATCAATCCTGTCAAAAATGTCATTCATTTAAGATGCAAATGTATCCCCCCCCCATCCTAAAGCCAACCACAGACAACACTTCAAGCTGACTCAGCTGGGTGTTGGAACATCTTGCCAAGTGACAAATTTTGCCTATGACTTTTATCCCATTATCATGACATAACATGGGATTGTTCATGCTTTCATGGTGGGGAAATGGCATATTTTCTGCTGGGGGAGATTGGTGTCTTGCCTCTTGTGCTGCACTGCATAGGTGATAGGTTTTTGTGCAGTAGCTTTCTTGGGTAGCAAAGAAAGTTTGGCTGTCTTGCTTGGCTTTTTTTTCTGTTGGTGTTGTGTTGGGGGTGGTGGTGTTTTTTTGGTTTTGTTTTGCTTTTTTGTTGTTGTTTGTTTGGGGTTTTTTTTTGTTGTTGTTTTTTCTTCTATAGATGTTGATCTGTTCCTGGGTAAATGCTAATTTTTATTAAAATTGGAGCAGAAAATATAGAGTTACTATGTTTAACTCTCTTAAATTCTGTAATAGGATGCTGGATGCATTATACATGTGAAGAACACACAGGAGACCATAACTGTATGGCATCAGTCTTAGATTAATATGTGTAATGTGCAGCGCTGGGGAATAGAACTAGTATGTACCTTTGAAGCCCTAGCCCACAGAATTTTTACCATGTTACTGGGGAAGCTCACAGTAATTCTTCCTTTTTCGGGCTTCGTATGACAGATTGGGAGGCACTCTTTTCCCTTGACACCTCTTTATGAAGATGAACAGGGCTTGAAACTGGTGCTGGTTTTGTCCTAATTTTTTGTCGTGTGCTGTTGACACATACAAATATAGGGAAGGGGAAAATGTGGTGAGCTTGAAATGAGATTTATTTAAACAGGGTGCCTGATACCAACACAGAAGAACAGGGAAAGGGAAAATGAGCCAGAAATGTGAGATGTGAGAAAAGGTGCATCACACATCCTGGGTTGCTGTTCAGAAACACTTCTTTTTCCTAATGTTGCTGTGGACAGGGTCTGTTATTTAATTTCTTACCAGATCTCTCTCCCTGCTCCATATTCCATAGTTTACTTTGATGGAACATACCTGGTCTCTGACAAGTCACTCAGTAGCTATAGCAAAGTACTTATCCATGCAGAAAAGTTAATTGCTTATACTGGGCAGTTTTGAGTAGTTAAAATCTCAGCTATTCTCTTCCTCCACCCTGGCAGGACATACTCATTGTGGTATGACTTCTTGCTTTAATTTTACACACCCAGGCAACAGAAGTTCAGCAGCCTTTTTCTCTTCTACTTCAACAAAAGCAACAAATTAATGTATTGCCACCTGCAGCTAATTACTGCTGCTCCTAATCTGCTACCCCCTCCCAGTAACGAACAGAAAGAAACATAGTGATTTAAGCCTAGATGGTGTGGCAGACAAGAAGTTGGTCAGTGGTGCATCCCTCTGACAGGAAAGCCAAGCACGTCCTGGTTTATATTAGCAGGAGTGTAGTGAGAGATGGAGGGATGGGATTCATCCCCTCAGTTCATCACTCGGAGGTCACTTTGAGAGTGCTGTGTCCAGCTTTGGGCCTCCCATCATGAGAGGCATTGACATACTGGAGCAAGTCCAGCAGAGACCACAGAGTTTGTCTGGGGCTTCGTGTCTCTGTGGGGTGTTTTGTCAGTATGGCTGCAACACTGAAGTTATGCTTTGGTTTGCACCAATATTTCTGTGAAGTTAAGTCACTAACATCTAGTACTGCTGTTTTGGTATATGGGAAAGTGCCATTTTGTGTTCTGAAACAGCTGATATTACTAAAAATTAACTCCTGGTCCTTCTGAGTCTCACTGGTGAAGAGGAGCTTTGTTCACTACAAAGACTACATAAGAGAACAGCTTTTGAGGAGAGTTGTTATAATATAGAAGTGGCAGCATTTGATGCAGTTTTAAAACTGGTAGTTCATTTGTTCACTCAATTTTAAAGTCTATACCTAGGTAATAAAATCAAAGTTGCAATGTAAAAAGCTTGCTAGTATGTATGCAAAGCTGAAAGTAAAATCTAATAATACTGTTTACCTTTTTTGCTTTTTTTTTTTTCAGGATTTCTTCTTTTATTCACTAGTATACGATCCTCAACAAAAGACCCTACTTGCTGATAAAGGAGAGATTCGAGTTGGAAACAGATACCAGGCAGATATAACAGACTTACTAAAAGAGGGTAATTTCCTAATACATTTAAATTGTCAAGAGGCCATGTCAAAAGTAGCCACTTCCATTAGTGTGGCCTGCATAGGTGTGGGAGGTAGGGGTTTCCACTGCCAGGTCACGTGTCTGACAATGGCCTGGTTTGCTGGTGACCGAAGCTGTTGCCTACTGAACGCAATTAGTTGTGTCTCAAACCGGTCTTTAAGTGGGCGTTTGTCCAAATCATAAAAGTTGTTGAAACAAATTGAGTTAATTGGCTCTCTCAGAGCTTGCACTCTTTTTATTATGAGATCTCAGAATTTCCACGGGAAACACGAATTTCCATTGCATTTGTAGAGCCTTTTATCTTTTTTATCAAGCCTCACTTCTCTAGAAGAACCCATTCCAAATTGCTGCCGGTTAAATGCTGTCTCCCATCATCAATTTGCCCACCGCTGCTGGGTACCTGTTCTCAGGGCCCTCTCCCCATCCTAAGTGTTGGCTGCCAGCCTAGACTTCTCACCTGCACAACAGGCAGGAGGAAGAATTTGCCAGACTGAATGTGCTGTGAGACCTCAGCCTGCCCCGCACTGTGTCGTGGAGTGGTAGCACCACCAAGACCCTGGCCTTGAAAAGGGAGTAGCAGCAATAACTAATAGTAGTTATCAGATACTACACATTTGACTTTGCACTACCCTGTAGATCCAAAAGTAAGTGGAAAAACTGATAGGGAGGGGAAATGTTGGTATCTAGTTGCTCCTTTCTGAGATCCATGTCATGTACAGGGAACCATCTGCTGGTATGCTTCTAAGAGAGAAGGGGTTGTGACACATGTTGGAAGGACCTTCTCCAGACTGTATGGGCAGAGATGCAAAAGCAGTGAGATGCTTCTGTCTTGCCTAGGAGCAATCCTGATACCATTAGCCTTATGTTGGAACAGGCAAAGAAATTGGTCAGGACTCATTTAGTTTGTCTAGTAAACTGGTATTTATTCAGCAGCTGGGCAAGCCTCCTAAGTGAGGATGAACTCATTTGAAAGGCATTCTCTTCCCTCCTTGGGCCAACACGGGGCTTCAGAGAAGGATCATCTCGAGATGTTTTAAAGGGGTCAGAAAAAAAGGGAGGCCTCAGTAGCTCCTGTTTGGTGGTTTTTGGTTTGTTTGTGTGGTGTTCCCCGCCCCATCTGTCCCCCCCCCCCTTTCAGGGTATCTTGGTTTGTATAGAATCAGGAAAATAAAAGCAAAAGAAGTCTGATGCCACAATTTTCCTTATTAGAAAGCAGCTGATGCAAGTTGAACCTTCTACTCTGTGTCTGCTCAGAGCAGCTGGGAGTGTGCCTGTTTTCCTGGAACTGTAAAGAAAAAGGAGAAAGGGAGAGGGGCTGAAGAGAGACTGTCTAGTTGGGAGAAGGATGTTCTCTGTTTCCCATTACATGTGTCGTTGAAACCACTTCTTGAAAATCTGATTGCCTGATTCAGATGAGATTGTTGCTGTGTCTGTCAAGCTGAAATTGTCACAAAAACATGAATGAAATTTTCACAGCAGCCTGTTAGGCAGAGTAACTGAGAGGGTTTGGGAGTTTAATTATTTTGATAATTTAAAAATAATTAAAAAAAAAAAAAAATCTAGAAAGTACTTATTTGTTGAAACGGCCATACCAAGCATTTCTGATTTGTTTTTCAACCAGGTGAGGATGATGGAAGAGATCAGTCAAAACTTGAAACAAAAGTTTGGGAAGCCTTTAACCCGCTAGTAGACAAGCAGATAGACCAGTTCCTGGTGGTAGCACGGTAAGAGCATGTTACCTCTCCTTTCATTAATAAAGGTTAATGTCTTCCAAGCACTTTTTACGTTATTTTTGCCTTACTATTATGAAAGCTGGTTTTTATTGCTTGATTCATTTGCTCCATTTTGAAATTATGGACATTTTACATGCCTTCCTGGGAATTGCTTTACTTTAGGAACAGCTACTCAGATTTGCAACTTAATCACTTTAATGAAAGAATAGCAAATGGCATGTAAAAACTATCCTGTAGTTGGTGAGGTTTTTCAAATACTTAGGGAAGAATGCAGAAGGCATAGTGAACTAAATCCTTGACAGTTCATTACTCTGTCCATTTTCTCCCTTTTTCAAATCCAGTGACATTTTAACATCCATTAGTTTGCTAGGAAGTCTGGTAAGGTGTTTTTTATGGAGTATGGATGCTTTCTATTGCCTAGATTCCAATAGGTAGGTGCAATAAAGTAAAACCCTGCAAATCTGTACAGGTGGTGAAATGTGTGCTTTTATGTAAGACCAAAGCTATCTTTGATTAACTTTTAATTTTGAAAATGGTCTTCAGCTTTTTCATTAGTATGCATTTGTATGAACAGCAGCCCATACTGAATTTTAGGTTCTTATAGCAACTGGTGACTGAATAATTGGGGGGAGGAGGTAATACTCTCCAAATTCTCTGACTTTTAGGTAAGTTTATAGCATTGTGTGGTAGGATAGTGGTGTGAATAGATGGATATTTGAATCTTCTGATGTTTTTAGTCAGTGGAGCAAGTTATCGTTGGATATGACTGAAAGCTTTGTAAAGTTACAAGCTGCTAGTAGTATCTGATTTGCTAGCCTTGAGTTCTGCTCAGTGGCCCACTTGGGCCTTGGGTGTGAGTACAGTAACAGTAGCCAAGAGTTGTTTAAAATGAAAAATGATAACTGCATTCCTGATTGAAGAAAATCTCATTGTTCAGAATTCATTAATGTGGTTTTTTTTTTTTTTTTCTTTAGTTAAACATGTGCCTTTTGTTGTATAGATTTTTTAAAGGTTCATAAAGTTCATAGTGTTCTGGCTACACTAAAGAATCACCATAAAATTTAGGCTCTTGGAAGTTTCACTGTACTGCTTACACAATATATTGCTGTTACCCTTGACCTGTGCCAACAGTAAAGTCAAACTGGCTGAACTAAGTGATTTATATGCAAGAGATTAATTCTACTTGATCAGATGGACGTAGGGAGATGGATGAAAGGAGGGGAGAGGATAATCTCCACCACTTGATACAGAACAAACAGATAAAGCAGAGATGGGGGGAGCTGGGATATCTCCCAGCACAGGATATTCCTGCTGCTTCAGGGACCCTTCTTGACAAGGCCACTGTTTCACAGTTGCTTCTAATCAAGTGAAATACAGGACACCAGTGGAAAGCTAGAAACTTTGTTCTCTGGGTTAATATTCAGCAGGATTGACTCAAATTGCCACTCTGGTGTTGGTGTCAGGAAGGCTCAGCAGGCAGTGAGAGGGTAGAATTGCCCTGGTGAATGGGGGCTTGTGTCAGGGTTGGTTTGGAGTGACAGCGGGGATGCTTTGTGATGGGGTTTTCCACCTTGTGCAGGCTGTCGGTGGCCAAGCTGGTTTTAGTAGTTCTTTCTGTCTGTTTGCTGGTGTCCACTGGGTTTGATGATGCAGCTGCTTCAAGGTGTGGGCTGTAATGAGAATCACTAAAAAGATCAGTATAAAAATAGCTTCTGTCCGGAATCAGCAAAGTGATCTGGTTTATAATAGGTGACACACACACAAACACACACACATAAAAAATCAGTTCAGCTAAAGCTGGAGACACAGGAGCTGTAAAGCAGGGATGAGGATAGTCACTAGGAGGCTGGGGAGAGGGGAAAGTGTGAATCACCACAGAAACTTGGTTGGGGGGAAGGCTGTTTTGGATTGTGTCCATGATGAGATATTTGATGACAACAACTGCTTAAGCATTTACTTTTCCTGCTTCTGCACTGTTTGGCACTAGTATTTTCTCTGTATTCTTAGCTAGTTTGGGGAAGTGATCTGAGCGAAGGGGAAAAAAAAACAAGACCAAAAACCAAACACTTTTTTGTTGCTGTAGTTGCTCAGCGAAGTTCAGCTCCAGTTCACTGTGCAGGAGCACACACATTTCACCCGTGTGGTGTGTAGCAAGCAGAAAGGGCAGTAGGAGTTGCTGGAACCGATGTTCCTGTTAAAGGTTTCTCAGAGTAATTTCTTTAGGAACAGCTAATAGGGATTGTGGCCTCAGATGCAGGAATGGCTGATGTTGGGAAGTATTTAAGAGAGACAGGCTATGTAACCTGTATGTATTATAATACAATATTAAGTTGTAAAGTAAAGATATTTTTTAATTTTACTGAAACTTAGAAAAACACTTGCATCTTTGCATCTTTTCTGTCTGGTCTTGATGTCTGTCTCTGTACCTTTGGACAGTGCAGCGCTGCTCTTGCCGTTGTGGAAGAGACTCACCATTCATAAAGCTCGCTTGTGCTCAGTTGCTTTTAAAGCTTAAGCCTGTCGAGAGATAAGTGATAAAAGAGTATTTCAAAACTCCCCATTTGTGATCCTTGAGGCTTTCACTGTTTCTCCTCCTACACCTAAGCCTCTTTGGTCATATGAACTAAATAGAGTAAAGTGTTCATAATAAGAAACCACATCTGAAGAGAACGGTCTCTGGCTCAGAACTAGTGCCAAACTGTGTAATCTTCTTACTGAGAAATGGGAGTCTGCTGATCTCAAAGTTTTGGTTGGGTGTTTATATTTATGCTTGTTTTGCATGCAAAGTTAATGCTCTGTTTAATTTCTTTCAGATCTGTCGGTACATTTGCCCGAGCACTAGATTGCAGTAGTTCTGTCAGACAGCCAAGTTTGCACATGAGTGCTGCAGCAGCCTCTAGGGACATCACGCTGGTAAGATTTTTAAGAGGACCTTAAGTTTGAGAGATGCAAAATATTCACCTCAGCAACAACAGTTGGTAAAGAGAGAGGGGCAGATGGATCGTAATTGTGGCCTGCTGTGAAGCAGATCCTGTCTTTGCAAAATAACTCTTTATTTACATATGAAGTAACTTCTTCTGGCCTTGTGCCTCCTATGATCCATCACAGATAATTCTTTTTGTGTTCTCTTTTATTAAAATGTTTTTATGACATGCTTCACAGCCCATCTCTTGCATGGGCTGAGTAGCTGTCTTGAGAAGAATGCAAATGATTATCTGACTGTCTGAATTGGTATAACCCCAGAATGCCACTCCTTATCACTTGTTCAACACCGGACTGTCACTGGCATCCTTGGGCAAGATCATCTGGGAGGGAAAAACCTGTGGTCAGATAAGAAATTTCTTTTTTTTCTTTGATGGGCTCCATTTTAGAATACCTGAAGAGTGGTGATGTTCTTAATATCTTATAATCATAGATGATTCTGGGTAGATGGAGGAAAAGGAAAACTTGGACTTCTGTGCTAGAGGAAGTTTAATGAAAATTTGAATGGAATTTATGAAGTCTCCAGAGAACTGTTATCAAAGCCTTGCCTCATAACTGGAATAATGTGAAATCATATACAGAACAAATTCTGGGATAGAACACTGTAGATTAATTACGCACGTACAGAAAACTGGTATGATGAAAGGCAAATAAAATCCTGAATAAAACTACAGAAATCAGGAAATAAAGCCAAGCTTTCATTTACTAATACCAGTTCCTTCCTCTCAACATGTTCTCATTTTCTCTCATGTTCTCAAATTGCAGACAGTCATAACTCAGCTTTTGGGAGAGTAATAATTGTTCCTGGGAGTAATTATTTTTTTTCTACTCAGCTATAATGTATGACTTGACTTGAATCTTTTGTGTGGTTTCTGGCCTTTGGGGGGGACTGGATGTATGTGTTTCTGCTCTTAAATAATTTTCTTATATGCAATTTTGTGGATTATTTTACAAAGTGCATGGCTAAGTTTATTAGAAATTATGCCCCTTGGACCTCTATCTTTATGCCCCATTTGTGGTTAGTACCTAACAGGGCTGTTCAGTCCTGGCGTGAGTGAGTCTCTGTCCCATGCATTTTCTTAACAGTTAGTGCTATATTGGTGGTGCTGGTGAGTAGCTAAGTAGGAATTATTGAGCCAGGGGTCATCTTTCACAAACCCTGCTTTTGTTAGGGAATGTTAGACTTGTACACTGACAATTGAAGTGAATCTGAGGTTGGAACAAGTTTTTACTGACTTTGTGTTAGGTACAGAATCCTGCACCTCAAATCTTGGTGCAGAGTTTTTGTTATTGCTGTTTCACTGTTAAGCATGTTTTTTTTTCCCCTAGAATGCTTGTTCTTACATTTATCTTTCTCTTTTGCAACCATGCAGTTCCATGCTATGGACACTTTGCACAAAAATGTCTATGACATTTCCAAGGCAATCTCTGCGCTTGTGCCACAAGGTGGACCAGTCCTGTGCAGAGATGAGATGGAGGAGTGGTCTGCTTCAGAGGCAAACCTCTTTGAGGAAGCTCTAGAAAAATATGGAAAAGATTTCACTGACATTCAGCAAGATTTTGTAAGTATATAAAATGAGGGCCCACTGGCCCACTGCTTGGTGACAGAGCTGGTTCACAGCTTGTCTAAAGTGTGTTGTTTTCCTTCATGTTGAAGAAGAGGGCTTTGAACTGGAGCGTGTGCCTTGCTGTAAACTGGGGAAAGGCAGACCTCGTACTGATGACAGCCTGTTGTGCAGTCAGAATTTCAAATCGCGGATGATAACTTTTCCTTTAGAGATGTTAATCTGAAATCATCTGCTCCACTGCAGCAGAGGGGGGATTTAGAAAAGTGTGACAGCCTAGCTGCTGTAGATCAATTTGTGTTTCAAGAAGAAAAAGTACTAGGCCTTCTGAAACATGAAAATTTAGTCACTTATTATAATAAAATTTCAGAAATGGCCTTTTGAAAGTTTTAAACGGGAACCTTGGGCATCCAAGGTAAGTGTCCTGTAGTTTGGCCAAAGCTCCACCCTAGGTGCTCAGCCTGCAGATTGAATGGAGCACTGTAAAGAGAGCCAAGTTTCCTGTATCGTTTGAGTCCTCTCGAACAAAAACAAGTAGTTTCAGTGTTGCTTGTCCCCTGCTCTAATCTTTTAGACAGAGGGACTTAGAAACAGCGCAACTCTCTGTGGTTCTTTTGTCAGGGCACAATTCTGTAGTAGTTATTACTTTTTTTAATGGGCCAGTTCTGTAGAAGTCAAGCAAATAAGAACTGTGATACTGTAATCGTGGCTCTTGCTTGAGTCTGCTCAAGCAGAGAGCCTGAGCTAATGAGCTTTCTTCCACATTGTGCCTCCCTTGAATGGCTTACTGTGGAGCCAGCGCAGCATGAAGATTTACCTGTAACCTGCTCTGCTTCTACATTGAAAGCACTCTTTTTTGAAAGGACGTTAAATTTAACGTGGGTCCCATGTGCATCTGAGGCCCTTAGGAGATTCAGACACAGACTGTCTTTTTTTGTTAGGAGAGTTAGGAGTTGCAAGACTCTGCCATAAACTGTAGGAGGAATCCCCCGAACTTCAGTGAGGCTGTGGGCCAGGTCCCTGCAATGATCGCTGCTTTTCCTTTATGTCCCTAGCTCCCATGGAAGTCCTTAACAAGCATAATAGAATATTACTATATGTGGAAAACTACAGACAGATACGTTCAGCAGGTAAGAGAGTCAGAATCACCTCTTTCTAATAGAAGTTGACTTCCTTGCCTTTGAAACCAAGTATTGTTGCTCTGTTCTCTCTCTTGGTGTTCAGCCTTTCCAATAGGTGGGTTCTGTTACAATCTGAAGCACTGAACAGTCTCTAATCACTGCACTCATCAGCTGTTCTGTAGATACGAATGTGTAGCAATGGCATTTGTGCTTGCTTTTCATATCTGCCGCTACTTCATTTGTTTGGAGCTTTCAGATGTCTGGTTTGGAATTCAGCAGTTTGAGGAAGGGAATACAGTTAATTAAGGTCGGCATTAACTTAAGTTCTGACTTGTTATGGGGGGTGGGCAGTTGCTGTACATCAGGCACCCATCCATGCTAATCCTCCACCTCTGCCTGCCCATGACTTAGACTGCAGATGCGTGGGGGCTCCCTATGTAAGAGTTTGTCTGGGAAGCATTGATGGCTCAAATTCCCAAGACTTGTTAAACTTGAGAATCAACTTTGAGTAGTGTTGGCAATCATTTCTATCTGCTCGTTTAAATACAAAGGCTGCTCGGTCCTTTAAATAAAGCAAGCACAATGCAAGCAGCATAAAAAATGTTGTAGAGTTATCAGTTGCTGAAAACTACTTATAACATTTAATGGGAAAATTAATTAAAAGGAGGAAGAAATATATAATGGGCTTTTCATAATAACTGTAAGTATTATGCTTAGGGTCCTATTTGATGTATTAGAAAACATGAAGTTATACAAATGTCCTGCCTTAACTTGCTTCATTGGAAATTCAACTTGGAATAAAGACTGGATGCCTGAGGCATTGAACAGTATTTGGCATGTGCTATATTTGGGGACTGAATATTTATATTTGGATCTGTAATGTGTGTTTTACCATTTGCTTTCTGTTTGAAACACTTGTTTAAATTACAGAGGGGTCCTCAGGACAAATGAGAATTCATTTTTTTTGCACCACTTCTATATTACTTCTTAAAAAAAATATTAGCTACGTCCTCATTCCACTAGTTCCCTAAGTACATTCTTTCATTGAAACTTTTCCTTCTGGTGAAGAAATGGGTGGTAGGAAAGTGGGATGGTGATAGGAGCTGGCATGGTGGGCATGCTGGAGAAATGAGGTGACGGTGTTAAGTAGAAACATAGAAATGTCTGGGTTGGAAGGAACCTCTAGAGGTCATCTAGTCCAACCCCCCTGCTGAGAGCAGAGACATCCTCAACTAGAGCAGGTTGCTCGGAGCCTCGTTGAGCCTCACCTTGAATGTCTCCAGGGATGGGGCCTCAACCACCTCCCTGAGCAACCTGTTCCAGTGCTCCACCACCCTCATGG
>JANIJG010025670.1:66694-90320 GCA_024611175.1 Megaceryle torquata
GTTAACAGAAACGCCTATCAGCTTCTTAATAGCATTTCCACAAAAAGCATCTTTTTTTTTTTTTTTTTTTTTTTTTGTGTGATGGTTCTAAAGAGAATAAACTCTGAAAAGTGATCCTGTTTAAGGATATATATAATTTCCACCTTTGTTATCTCTAGCCACACAGTCTTACCAGTGGTATTCTTGGGGTCCCCCTAACATGCAGTGTCGCCTTTGTGCATCCTGTTGGACATACTGGAAGAAATACGGTGGCTTGAAAATGCCAACACGGTTAGATGGGGAGAGACCAGGACCAAACCGCAATAATTTGGTAGGTATCTGCAAAGCAGGCTGCTCAGTGCTCTTGCCTGGAAAGCTGGGTGCCATGATATTTAACTAGTTGTTCACTGTTCTTAAATATTTAACAACAAAAAGAATGCCTTTGGCCTCCACTGTTGCCCTGGGGTTTGGTATTTCATGTCTTGTAAAAGCTGGCATGTTTACTTTGGCTATAAGTAATTTGCTGCCAAATACTGCCCTGAGAAAAACCCCCACACCATTTGTTTAGCAAACTAGCTTTCAAATACATGGGGATAACTTAATGGAGATGGAAAATACTGAAATGCCAGCCAGTGTTTCTGGTATTTGGTTTCCATGATTTTTGGCTGTAGGGGGAAGTACATTTCTCAAGGAATTAATTATTTCCTGAAACCTGTTCCCTTTCCCAAAGCACATTCAAAATTAGATACCTCAAATAGCTAGTGGCTTTTTAGACATCTCTTATCTTGTTTTCTACTTAATCCTAGACTTTTGTTTAATTAATCCTTCCTTTTGGATAGGTTTGAGTAAAGACAAGATGATCTTTCAAGCTCCCTTCCAATCCTTAACATTCTGTGATTCTACAAACTGTATCTGTTTAGTTTTCCCCTTTTATTTAAAAAACAAGATTAATTGAATTTACCTGACTTTGGACGTTCAATCTGGAATCATCATACATAAGCTGCATCCCGTGGACTGAAGGATAGTGCACACTGCACTTTGGTCTTAGATTCATTTCTTTCCTCTCTCTTCTAGCCTTTGGTATCATTCCCTTTGTATTTAACCTCTGTCCTTTCCAGGATTCTCTTTCTCTTGTGAGAGATAACTGCCAGGTTTTGTCAGCCTTATACCTCTTGTTCCATAATTTAAAAGTATGTAAAATAGTCAGAGGGGGGGAAAGCCTTGTTCTGCTCAAACTGAAATTGCATCCTATTTACCAGCCTTGGGCAGGTTTCAGAAAACAAAATGCTACTTTCATTATTTTATTGGTTGACTTAGTTGTTTTTCATGAAGACGCTACAGCTTTGGCTCCTTGTAGTCCATAAATGTCTTTCAGTAGTATTCTTTATTACATGTGGTGAATATGTGACAACTGTAAATGCGTTCATTGAGTGCAAAGTAAGAATTAAACCAGAAGTTCTTTCAACTTTAGAGAAAAAAAGGTTCTTGCATGCTGTAAGGTTGCTTTGGGAAGTGAGGTTGCTATGTATATTTTAGCCACCGTGCTACTTTCCTCTCTCACTGTTACAAATGATTTGTTTTAAAGAGTTTGCATTGTATATCCAGAACAGCTCTAAGCTCCCAAAGCTGGAGATTCTTTTTGTTGCCTCTGTAAGACTAAGTCTTGTGATAGCATTGGATAACTTCTTCAGGTCTGGCTTTTGGTTTCCTGCTTTAAAACTTGGGACAGCACAGAAAGAAATACTTCCCTGTGAAGAGAAAATGTTTACCTTTGTTTTATCCTTAGAGATATTTTGGAAGAAAATACCAAATGTTGGTGGGTAAGATATGGGAAATGAGGATTGCTGGGCTGAAAATAATTTCATCTGTAGTTTCTGTTCTTATGTGAATCAGTAGGTGAAAGCGATTTTATATGATATTCTTTCTCTTATTTAAAACCATAACTGCTAATAATTACTTTTTAGAAACCATATTTATTTTTTCTTTCCTTTTTTAAGAGTCCTCATGGTGTGCCAGTACGAAACAGTGGGAGTCCCAAGTTTGCTATGAAGACACGACAAGCTTTCTATCTCCATACTACAAAACTGACAAGAATTGCCAGACGTTTATGTCGAGATATCTTGCGCCCTTGGCATGCTGCAAGACATCCCTATCTGCCTATTAACAGCGCAGCAATCAAAGCAGAATGTGAGTGGTGATGCCGCTGGGACCTACTTGCAAAGGAGCCCTTTGAGATTCCTTTCCTTTAAAGTTTGAGTTGCAACTTCTTGAGATGCTTTTAGCTAGCAGTTTCACAAAATCCAGCTATACTTGCAGAGCGTTTGAGCTCCTGTAGGCTGGACAAACAGTTTTGAAAATGCACAAGTTGTTTGTTTTGAAATGTTCATGTTTGCTGTTGTATTTAGCATTGTCCTGCTTTTGTGTCCTGTTGCCAAAACGTGCTTGCAACCTGTAAAATTTCTTTCATTGGAAAGCTCTTTCAGGACTCTTATTAGTTTAGTTTGCTACAATATCTAAATGTCTTTACCCTCTTAATTATTTTTCTTTGTTTTACAGGCACAGCACGTTTACCCGAGGCATCAGAAAACCCATTGCTATTAAAGCAAGTGGTTCGAAAGCCTTTGGAAGCAGTACTCCGGTATTTAGGTATGAAAAAAACCCACAAAACCTCCAACTGAAAAATAAACCCTACTAGTTAATTCTGCTGGACGTTTCTTTTTCCATTTGCTTCCAGATTTAGATGCTGGTTCTGAATTAAAGAACAAAACATGAATATATTCCCATGGACTTGTCCTTTTCCTACTTAGTGTAACAGCCCTAGTCACACTAGGTTTGGTTAGGGTTGGTTTTATGTTTTTCATGAGGACTTGGGCCTCATCAGCTGGATCTGTGGGAGAGTACAGAGTAGCTCCATCCAGGACCTTTGTGTAAGGTTGAGGTGCTGGAAGCATCTAAAATGATGCTCCATGACATGCTAGCTCTGACTAAAAATGAATGCAAAATCATTTTCCTTAGTGTTGCTGGTTGTTAGAGATACCCTGAAGATACATCTCGGGTTGTTAGAGCAGTCTAATGTGAGTCTAACCACAGAAAGCAAGCTTGGACAGTGGTACCTTGAAGGGTTTCTGATTAACAAGGAAATTGATTGCCTTTTTACTCTGATAGAAAAACACTGGAGAGGATTTTGTGTTTCTTCGAACATCTTTGTTGATGAAATACTGTGAGGCTCAGGGTTTATTAAATATTTACTGCTTCTCTGAGTGTTGTACTTTTACTGTATACTGATGAGATCTGTAGCTTGAGAAACCTTTGGATACATGTAGTGTGACCAAAGAAAGCCAATAAAGGGAGAAATTTTGCCATTGGATAAAATCCTGCTTTTAATAGCTGTACAGAATGTAGCAGTAGATTTTGAAAGTTCAGGAGTGATTTCTTTTGGCTATTGAGGTGGGAGAGGGGAGTGAAAGAAATGGAGGGAGCCTGGTGGACTGGCGAGAATGTATTTTTGGAGGTGTCGTGCTCAGTGTGCTTTAAGTTATGTGTTATGTTATGGTTGTTGGGACTGCGAGAGAAACACTTTCTTGAAGCTCCCATTTACTGTTACTTGTAACTTTCTCAAAATCTTTTCAGTTGAACAGCATGTGCTTCATCTCTACCTTAGCCAAAAGTCTGGGTTCAGACTCCATGTGTTCCATGTGGTGGTGCTTTGAATACTCACTTGTTTGGCCAGTTTAGAAATTGTATTTTTTACAAACTTGGCAAAACTGGCAAAGTTGCAATTTCCCCAGAGTTTAGGGTTGTTACATGACTGCCCAGAGATGGCTCTTAATATTGAGCACCCCCAGAATGATCCCAAATTGTTGGGAGAATAGTGTTTTGGAATTGGATACAAAGTATTTTTGTTATCAGCTCTTATTTTAGGATAATATTATGACATTGATTTTTAACATCTTCAGTAGAGGTGAATTGCTAAATATACTTAAAAGCTTTGTATAAATAGCAATCTCCAGTCAAAATTATTGACTGAGTTTGTATATAAGGGGCTGTATCCTGGGTCACCTTGGAGATTTGCAGGTTGCTTTAAGATTTCTAATTCCAGTATCTTCATTAATAAAAAACCACCTTGCTGTTTTACAACAGAGTCTCATCCATGTCCTCCAAAACCAGATCCTGCGAAGAGCTTGTCCAGTTCTCTCAACAATCTGACTCCTGCTAAGTTTACACCTGTCATTAATAATGGGTCCCCCACTATCCTGGGAAAAAGAAGTTATGAACAACACAACGGAATGGATGGTAAATATTGTATATTATCTATGTAGGCTTTTTCTTCTGTCTTTCTTGTATGCAAGGAGATATGAGGAGAATATTTAAGACTATAGTCCTTTTTATAAATACCAAGTTTCTAATTCTTGAGGGAGGTTAATTTTTTCCTTTTGTAAAGTCATTTGTCCCATTTCTCCTTTTGGGTGAGACACACGATGTGTTCTGTCTGGGTGGTGAATACACATAAAGCTACTGTGTATTGGAACTCTGCCTAACTTGACCAAACTTGCAAACAGGATAATGAAGGAGGAGCTTCCCATCAATTTTTAAATGAATAGTGCAGAAAGTCTTAATAGCTTTTTTTTTTCCAGCAATGTTTCCTTTTTCTTTTGAGGTTTACAGGTTTTTTTAACCTATAGGTAGAAGCTCTGCAGTTCTCAGGTGCCTTTGTAACGTGTGGATCACCTGGCTTTTGGTAAAGCCACCAGAGCCTGCATGCCATTGAGAAAGGCAGGCTGCTGCTTAGCTGAGGGAGACAGACATGCCAGATTTGGCATGGCATAAACCCGCTTCTGCCTTGTGCAGAACCAGAGCATTTCCTTTAGTTGGCCTGGTTACTGAGCATCTCTGTGCAGTGGAGTTTGGGCTTCATCTCCTCAATAATAAAAGGCATGGGGAAGGTGTTTCAAGTGGGAAGTAGATGCAGGATGTTCCTGGCACAGACTCCAGGGCTCTGTTCTGAAGAGTTGCTCTTGCCTGAGAGTGTTGGGGAAGGGAAAACTGCAGGCTTTTTCTCAGGTGAGGGTAGAAGGGTCTGTTCAAATGGTCTTAATGGGAGTGAGAACATGGAGGGTAGCTCTCCTTAACAGCAGAGAGGAACAGTTGGTTTAATGGTGACTGTGAGCAGGGAGGGAGGTACAGAGAGTCTTTGTAATTTTTTACCTTTAACTTTATACGTGGCTTATCTGAAATACCGTAACAAACATTTGATATCTTATTGTTTGTGTTTTAACATAAAGAACTTTTTAAACTGCTGCTGTTCAGGTTGCTTATGTGATGTTTTTCTCTTTTCTGTTCATTTGTGCTCTATCAGGCAACATGAAGAAGCGCCTGTTGATGCCTAGCAGGGGTAAGACCTTGAAGCTGCGCTCAGCTTATGCTAGGAGAGTGGTTTTTTTTTTTTGTTTTTGTTTTTAGTTTCATCTGCTGGCTTGTCTGTGCTTTATGGCTACTGAGTCTGTGTGCACCTTCTGTGTTGATGTCTAAGTGTTCCTTGGGTAACCATTTTCACCCAGTGTTATGCTGCTCACCTTCCAGGCTTTTCACATGCAGATGACAGGTGGTACAACCTCACTGAAGACATGAAGTGCTGTGTTCAGAATTGATTACTAATTCCTCAAGTTGACAGAACAGCTTTCTAGCAGTTCAGTGAAGCTGCTTGAAGCTGTGATGGTTGGTTTGAAACTAGGTGTTTCACTGTTTGACTCTTTAAGAATTCAAAGTTTCACACATCCTGAACTACTTTAAATTCACTTCGACCAAAATAAATAGAAGACGCTATTCACATCAAGTCCCAGGTTCAAGCCTCTGTATTTTCCACTGAGTGGACAGTCTCTGTGTCAACACTCTCTGTGTGTTCTCTACCTGCAGTAGTTGTGATATTCAAAATTTCCACAGGTTAAAAATTAATCTGTGCCGATTTCCGAATGGACCTTAGAAGCTTCAGTTTGTGATAAAGCAAGAAACATACATATGATGTCACTTAGCCAAGTACAGTAGAACTCGCCAGTTTTGAATGGTTAGGATATACAAAAGGCATTGTGAGATAAGCAAACACCAAAACTTAAGCTTACATGTTACCATGAAATGGCCAATACTGCATGCCCTGATGTTAAGCTCTGTGTTTCATGGCTGAGGCAGTGGATGACTGCTGTCAGTATCTGCGTGCATGCATATAGAAGTGCATGTGGAGAAAACAGTAAGAGTGAGGACGGTGATTGTTCTACTGTCTTGCTTTCTTGGGAAATTTATACCTTCCTATCATGTTGCTCAGTTTTTAATATGCTTTTTAACCTTTGCATTTTGGCAAGAATAACAAAACTCCGCTGCCTGGGTCGGTTGGGCTTCCTTGGAAGCTTTGTCCAGTAATGAGGGATGTAGATGTGGAGTTCCCACTGAAATTCCACAGCTCCTAGTGCTTAAGGGAATGCCTGCTCCTCCCTGCTAAATGCCCTCATCAGAAAGGAGACTGATGAGTCACTCAGCAGATGACACACTTGAAACTCTTGAGATGTTGTGGCCCAAAGGAGGGAAGTAGAAGAAAACTGATCCTTCCCTCAGGAAGGCTCTGTGTAGAGCTCTGGATTTGATAACCTGAAACCATTTGCTTACTGGAAATGGAAGATTCTTGGTTTAGTGTTTTCATATGTCTGTCTGCTGGTACAGACATACTTGATTAGATAGATTTAACTCATAACTGTTGCTGAAGCAGTTTGCAAAAAGAAGGTTTTGGTGAAGTACCTGTTCAGGCTTCTTGGAATACATGTTTCTCTGAAGCATATGTGTGTAGTTGTGCAGGGGCCAGCTCTCACTGAGCTCCTGCTGCTTTATCTGCTTGATCTGTTCTCAGCCAGCCACTGAAATACTTGGAGTAGTATTTGTTCCTATAACCACTGGGTAACGGAATACAATTCAGTCCCAAAATCTGCTTACCTGCTGGTATCTTGAGTATTTTTGTGAGCAGTTCAGTTTAAACTTGCTGATTGAGAATTATTTGAGAATGGAGAGTGTTTGCAATGCTGCAGTTGTGACATCTGGAATATTTTCTGACCCTGGCATGACGGAAGCTTTGAGAAGACAGAGGGAAGGGAACCACCTGCAAGGGAACAAGATTTAAACAACTTGGATCGAGATCTGCTGGGCATAGGGAAGCAGATGGTGGAAGTTTTGGTGGATCTGTTTCTGACCTGGAGCCAGTCTGTTTGCCAGTGCCACTTCACAGTGGTTCCCAGATGCATTCCATGTGAGCTCATAAACTTTGCTGGCTCTAGGCATGGCTAATGCTGGTTTATTGTGCCGTGACAGAACCGGGAGCAAGGTGCTGAGGCTTTTCCTTAGCTCTGGATGCAGTTTTACCAGCTTACTAGTTTGGGGGGGCTGTTGGGAAGGGAGAGGAGGTGGTCAGAGGAGAGGAAGAGCAGAAGTTGGAGCATTCAGCAGTGAGTGTGATGAAGCCAGAATTTAGGAGACGAAGAGTGTTAGTGTAAAAGGACCCAAATAAACCCATCTGTCCAGAATGACTGATTTTTTTATTATAACTGTCCTAAAATAGAATAAAACCAGTAATGAGAGTAAACCTGAGTTGTTAAAACCAGTCAGATCCTTCATTTATGTAGTTCCTATAGATATTATGGGAAATTGTGGGGAGTTCTGTGTTGGTTTTGTTTTCCTTCTCCCGTTAGTGATACATGGTGGTATACTGGCTGGTTTAGGTCATTGCAGATTAAAGAAAAGCTGGTATTAAGGCAGCTGCACAGAGAGGCTGAAAATACTCTTTCTGCCAAATTTAGGTGCAGGAAGACACCTCGTCCACCCATATTGAAGTATTTTTCAAGGAGACGTTAACCTACTGCAATGTTATGTGACTTATCTAGGGGTTTTTCTGCTTCCTGCTGATGTGTAGGTGGCACGTGGAAGATACCTTACAGTTTGGACAGGTCACCGTGTCAAAGTCTGTGACATAGGGCAGGGGACAGCTATTGTGGAGGGCTTTAGCTGAAGTCTCTTCGCTGGTGATAAAAGCCTGGACTGTTACTTCCAAACTTAGGGGAGAAGTATGTATACTGCACACTGTGGCTGGTTGCTGAGCTGGTTGCACGTGATGAGTTTGTAAGGCTTTCCCCACGGACAGATCATAAAGCGATATAAAATCAAGAGATTGCTTTGCAGGGAATGAGCCAAGTAGCAGCTTGTATTTTTGCTTAGTGTAAAGCATTAAGATCCATGTGCATAGTTACATATTGGTGGTCAGGTTTCTAAGGCATTTGAATCCACATGGCACCCCGTGCCTTCATTTAGAATTAGGCTGTTTAACATTGCTGAAAATGGAACTGTTCATGTAGGTATTTGAGTGTTCCTTCAGGCACCACTGCTGGAAGATTATTATCTGAATCTCTACCACCCCATGGTATTTAGGATGATGGGCGGTCAGTAGTTGGAGTCCATTTCTCAGGAAAGTTAAATCAGTGAAGTGTCTTGATGAATGTTCCTGTGTAAGTGTGCCCAAACAACAACTGAGGTTGGAGGTGAGGACCACATAGTTTCTGCAGGCAAATGTGAGTTGGTCAGGTTGAACTCTGTGTGAAGAGAGGTGGTAATGGGAAGTATGGGAAGGCTGGGAAAGAGGGAGCCTTGGTTGGTGAGAGATCAAGGAGAAGAAAAGGGGCCTGTTGTTAGAGGGCTGTGGCCAGAACTAGTTAAAACTATGTAATGTTGGTAATTGGAGAACTCAACCAGATTTTTCCTTTGGAATTTTGTTGTTTGTTTTTCTCTTGCCACTGTAACTCTGTCTTAAGTATCTTTAATTTTTTTTTTTTCTAACTCATCCCTGCATAACCCTAGAGAGATGAACTTTTTCAAGCTTTCAGTATGATTTATCTCGCCAGGGCATCTAGAGTTCTGACTGGTACTTGAATTTCAAAAGCAGAAAAATATTCTTAATCTCATCTCTCCTCACTACCTCCATTCTATTTTATAAGAAATTTCTTCTGTTTTGTTTTCCTTTACTTTAAATCGCATTGGAGGCATCATTAGGCATACAGTGCCCTTCCCAGATCTTCTTCAGCATTAGATTCACATGAACAGATTGCTGCAGAATCCTATTTTTGGAGCATGAAATGAAAAGTACATGGAGTCTTATAAGCTGTCGAATGCAGTGAGATGCTTAAAAAATGGTAGTTTATTGCTTTTTCATTAATATTCTGGAGCTTGGCTGACAATATTTGCCATGAAGCTTCCTCTAGAGAGATAAAGAGGATATTTTATGTTCTGGATGCTGTTTACTTTTTTCCTTAGAGCTACACAGTATGGGATCTGTGTGATACTTGTCTATGCAAATTCCTACTGGGGGAAGGGAGGGAGCATTGTTAGATTTTTATTTTTTCCCCTCTCTCTTTTACACCATGTTAGCTTTCATCTAATCAAATTTGTTTTTCAGGGTCATCACATGTGCTCTAAAATTGGCAGACAGAACATGAATGAGTAGCTTAAATAAAGGGAAGGCTTTTCCCAGCAACAGACGTGCATTGATGAAATGGTAGCGGATCGAATGCTGAAAATTGGAGAGGGTTTATAGAAGAGCCATGAAAATGGTGAAGGGACTGGAAAACACATTGTATAATGGAAAATGCTTTTATCAAAGTGGAAGTTGTAGATGTTTGTCTTTGCTGACAGGAGCAGCAGAAGTATAATAATAGAGGGCTTTTTAGTCTAGCTGGGAATGGAATAATGAGCTGCAGTAGCCAGAAGGTACGGTAGAAAAACTTTGGCTGGAAACAAGCTGCAAATTAACTGTTGGAATACCTTGCTTCTGCTGATGGGGATTTCTAAACCAAAATGGTTTTGGTTTAACGTGTTCTGAATCATTGTTTCTCCCCTCCCTTTGGGGAAACATGAATGAACTCCTAGAACGGGAAGCATTCATCAGCCTAGCATGACATTAGTTTAATTGTCAAGAGATGAGCATGAAAGTGAAAATACTGTTCTTGATCAAAACCAGCTATCAAGGTGGGGAATAGAAGGAAGTTCTCTAGCATCACCTGTGTAGGTGACCAGACTTAATCTCAACTGTTTTTTCTGGCTGGCTTAGACCTTGCAGAAAATTTGGACGTACCTGTATGCATAAATTGCATTCAAACTCTGCCTTTATCAGCAGTGGCTCTGGCTGTCCTTCCAAAGTCAAGGATAACTAGCCAAAGGAAGTCTGCCCATCCAGGACTGACAGTAGAGAGCAGGGAATATTGTTCCTCTAATGAATAATGTGACACATAGTGCCCTGGGGAAAAGTCCTGGCTTTAGCTGTGGATATCCAGATCAGAGTAATGCTAGCTAGTGAGAAGAGAGAAAATGTTTAGTGCTTCTTAAAGGAACAGCTGTTTCTTGCCAGCAGCAGCACAGGAGGGAAGAGTGATGAGTTGCTTGAAATTCTTTTTGAAGACACCATGTGCCTGTGCAACTCCCTTGCTGTAGACTGTATGCCAAAAGTACAGATTATTTTTGAGAATTGTGCTTTTGTATTCAGATTTTAAGTGAAATTTTCCTTACTTGCCTTCAGCTTAGCTGTGGTACTGTGATTGGTTTGTTTTGATGTTTCAGAGAATACCAGAATCTGGAAATGAAATCAAGAGATGGGCATCATGTTCACTGAATCAAACAGTGAAAACCATTTCATTTATGAGGGATGGCATGGAGTAAGATGTAAATGTTGATGGAGTGAGAGTAGAGTGTGTATCCCAAGGTAGTGGTAGGGAGCAGGTGTCATTAATACGAGAGGAAACGAATGTGTAACAATGCAAGAGCAGAATTGCAAATGCTCTGATAGTACAAAGTCTGAATCTGTAATTAAGTGGAATCTACATGTGATACATATCACGTCAATGTATATACACACACATGCACATGTATATGTATGTGATGTCTGATACTCCAGGTTCTAAGAACAGTGAATAATTCAGTTGTTTCTAGTTTACAAAGCTTGGATCAGCAAATCCTAAAGCAGTGAAGTGCATGTTTTTGTTGCCTCTGTTTTTTTAACCACTTAGTGTGTTAACAGACAGACAGAATATAATATGAAACTATTTTAGGAATGCAGGTGGATGATATTGATTGACTCAACACCAATTTATCAGCTCTCTATTCTCAACATACGTGTCCAAGGGTAGCTATTGACTCATCCTAGTTGGATATCACTGCCCTGAAAAGTATCAGTAGGGTCCTTAAAGTACTTTCAGCAGAAGGTACAGCTTTGCATGAGCAAACACATCATCTGTGATGTACTGTGAAGCAAATTAGTATGAACTGTTCAACTGAGCATTTTAGTAAGTACTGTCCAAATTCGATGCAGTTAACGTGCAGGGATTAGTGGAAGGCAGTAGGTAACGAACCACTACTTAAGCAAAATTAAAGCTCCTCTCTGTGGATTCTCTCATTTGGAGTTACCGTTTGTTTAATGTAGTCCTGGGTTTATCTGTCCAACAGACAACTGTCATCGCTTCTGTTTATCATTACCACCAAAACAGTCTGTGTTTCTGTATCTGTTGCATGCAGCTGGGCTCTACTGTATTCTGGATCATGTGAATCTTTCCTTTTTTAACCTTAAATCTTTTTTTTTCCTTTACCTTTGCCAATCTTGGTAGGAACTTACTTAGGTAAGTAAATTGCAATTTTAACATTGTTTTTATGTATAACAGAATTTTCAGAAAACGTTAGTCTAGGTGGTGTTTGGTACAATTTACACTCTGTTCTGCTTGTTGCACTTACATTGCCGAAAGTTTATAGCCTTTGACAGAAGTTTGACACTGTCTGCTCACAGCAGTAACACAGCCTTGGCAATTTAAGAAAGAGAGGGGTACTAAAGCATTCTTACAAGCTTGCAAAAAAATGTACCTGTGTATATGTCAGCACACGGAGACTACTTCAAATGAAACAGTGACTTGGAAGTAAAATCCTTGTTCATCAAGCCTCATTCATGCATGAATTTTTATATTTTTTTCTAGCTTGCTCACAAATGTGGTACTGTTGATGTTTTTGTTACTGCTGGGAAGGATGGAATCCCAGGAAGAGAAAAAGGAAAATGCACACGAAGAGTGTATGGATTTTTGAAAGCAATGTATTTTAGTATAGTAAACTTTCTGGTTGTGAAAGTGTGTGTTAAATTCCTTACGTTCATTGTGACTGAAGATGTGCTTATGAATATTACTGCATATTGCATGTTCTGCATGATACTTCTCTTTGGTAAACAGAAGTTAAAAGCAAAGTGCCATCTGTGACTAATTGCTTGATGTCCTGATTGGTTTAAAGCAAAACACAAACATAAAAACAATGACCAAAAAAAAAAAAAATTTACTTATGTTAACATGAGATGATGGACCCATATTTTTGGTTGTGGTGGCTAAGCTGAAGATTTGATTTACTAAGTTTGAGTGAATATAAACATAACTCCAAGTTATGTCCAGAGGTTGGAGGCTGGACTACTCTTCCTCCTTGGTGCTCGGGTCAGGTCTGTACAGACTTCTTGTTCCAAACTAAAAAATGGTCTGTAAATGCAGAAGCAGTGGAGCGTGTGTCCAGGCATGGAAAACCACTGCAAGGTTTCTACCCAACTAGAAAAATGGTCGTGGTTGGTGTTTACTCTGCAGCTTCTTGATGCTTGCTGTAGTACCTTCATGGAAATAGCCCTGTGCTCCAGCCTGTGTTGGGCATGCTGCTGAGGGTTTAGGCTCTCCTGCTTCTCAAAATGACAGTTGTGTATTGTGTGGAGTTGGCAAAAAAGCAGGCTGAATTTGAGGGTGGGAGTCATTTTTGAATGCTGCCATTCAGATGCTGGACTCCTGGCAGGGGGTGGGTCTGTATCAGCAGAGAGCATGCATGTCTACTCTCAGGCTTCCAGTGGGACCAGATGTGCTGGTTTGCTTCCCATCAGGAAAATTAGATTCCCTCACTCCACTCCATGTTCTTGGGTGCCAGCTATTCCCTACTCTGGCAGCATGCTCTTGGGGTAGTGCTCTAGTTGCTGCCAGAAGTTTAGATACACTCTCATTGGGTTTAGGGGGTTTTTTTGTTTGTTTTGTGGTGTTTTGGTTTTGGGGTTTTTTGTGGGGTTTTTTTTTTTTGGTTGGTTGGTTTGGGGGTTTTTTTGTTTGTGTTTTTTTGGTTGGTTGTTTGGTTTTGGTTGGTTGGTTTTGTTTGGTTTGGGGGGGTGATTGGTTTGTTGGCAGTTTGTGTGTGTGTGTGTGGTAGGGGTTGTTTGTTTGGTTTGTTGTTGGTTTTTTTGTTTGGGTTTTGGTTTGGTTTGGTTTTGGTTGTTGTTAACAAATCTGAAAGCATAGGATTGAAATGATAGGAGGTTGTTGGAAAAAGGTTGATAGTCTCAGAACTGGTTCCCCCCATCCCCAGAAGATAAAACAAAGTGCAAAGTAACAGTAGCAGGAGATTTGTTTTGCTGTTTGCTAGTCCTTCCCCACCTGTGTTTCTCTGGGTGAAAGTACTTTCATCTGCAGCTTTGATACTTGAAGAATGAAATGCTCATTAGGGCATAGTAACCTTCTGGGACTGGTCGTGAGCCAAAATCTCCGTAGCTGTGCTTATGCTTGAGGAACAGTTCTGAGGTTGTTGTCACCAAGCTGGGGGGAGTGGAGGCATGCTCTGAGGGTGTCCATTCATCTCTGTACTGTGATTAGGTGTTTTATTGTCATTTCAGTAACAATGCAGAATCATCTGTGTGCTCATCTGCAGATACGCCTCAATTTACCGTGTCTTAATTTTATCCTCTGGGACTTAGTCTTTATTTCAGTGTAGAGGAGACGGACAGGAGGAATTGAATGGCAGGAGATTTTCTAGGCTCTGGGGGCTTTTCAGTGTTGCAGAAAAAAACATTTAGTCTTCAGTTTTCAGAGTACTTAAATGTCTTTGGCTGCAAGAGAGTAGAAGACTTGCTTAGATTCATCATTGTTGAACTTTACGCTTTGTGGGTTTAAAGGTTTGGACAATCCTGAAGTCACCTCCTTTTTTTGTTTTGTTTGGGGGTTTTTTGTGTGTTGTTTTGTTTAGGTTTTATTTTTAAATCTCATTTGGGAGGAGTTTAGTATTGTTCCCCATGTGGAGCTATGTACATTCAAGCAGTTGGACCTTAGATATCTTCATAGGAATACTCAGACTTTCTACCCTGTGGCTTCTCTAGACCTCCCTCCATAAAATACAGGGGGTTTTTTTCCTGGAGAGAAGTTTCCAGAACACTGTTGTATTTTGCTTCTGGTTTATATTCATATGCTGTTTTACATCTTTAACCTGTTTGCAGATGTATGTGTGTGAGAGGTCCCTCTCAAACCTTGGTCTGTGAAAATGGAGCAAGCACCTTGGGGTGGGATGAGTTACCCATCTGTACCACTCCTTACCCAGAGACTGGGGATTGTTTTAGTTCTTAGAGGTTCCTGTCTTGCAGACATCAACTTTTGCGCACAAGCCACCAAAAACTCTTGGGGTGAGAATGCATTATTTCCAGTACAGATGCATCTTGTTGACTTGACAGGTGTTCTGCAGTGGGCTGCAGATATTACGCGGTCTCTCTGCCTCTCTTTGGTGACCAGCTTGGGTGAAAGTTGCTCATTTACTAGCAGTGCTTCAGCTGCATAATGGTTTGGGCTGTGGGGGTTTTTGTGGGTGAGGTTTTTTTGTCTTTTGTTTGTTGTTTTTTTGCAAACCAAAGGTAGCCTTTTTTAGTGTCTGCTTCCAATTCTTTCAAACTCCTGTTATCAAAGTATGACTAAAAGGAAAATTCAGGGATAGCAAAGGTTAATACACTAATTGAGACCTTATTACTGTGATCACAAGAGTATAAATTTTATTGAAACTATAACTTTGTTTTGTGTCCTATTTTATTGGAGCTAAAAGTTGTCTTGGGCAGCTTTTTCCTAGACGCTGGTGTGCGAGGTGTGTCCCTGTTGTTAGCACTACTGCTCTGCTTTTGGAGGGCTCTGAAGCTATGGGGCTCAGAGCGAGTAGCTGTTCTACTCAAGTCTTCACTCAGTTGCTATCAGTCTCCAACAGCTCTTCTCACTCTGGAATATTCTGTGTTAATGGTTGTGCTTGGGGATAGAGCTGTTCATGTGTGGCTTCAATCCAAGCACTATCATCAGTTGTGTTACATCTCCTGGAGCTCCTGTGAATGGAGAAAAGTGTTCTTTTTCTGTTACGGAAGGGGGAAGAAAAGGCAAATGCTAGAGCTTAGCTCTGAAGCCAGCAGATTCAAGTTGCATCCTCCTGGCTGTGCTGTTTGCCCCATCTGTGGAGCTCTTTGTCCATCCATCTCAAATGGCTGCTTACAGCTGTGTTTAGAATGTGAGTGCTGCTCCCACGTAAAGAGGAATGATTATCTGGTGCCTACACTGTCTTTGTCAACATCCAAAGGTTGTTACTGGTCTTCTTACTTGGTGCCTGGTACATCTGTTCTACGGATGTGATGGAAATATTTCTGGTTAGTATTTCTTCATCTTTGTGGATACTTAGGCACAAAAGTGATGCAGGAATTGAAACTATAGGTCTTCATGTTTGAAGTAGCTAAGAACATACACTTACACAGAATGAAAATATACTTGATATATCAACTGTTGATTTTCACGTGATGTTGTGATACTCAATGCTCAGATAATGTCCCCCGTTCCGCCTTACCCCCTCAGATACATTGTGCCTTGTGTTTCCTGGTGTACTTGCCCTGAGTACGTTGTGTTTGGTTTAACCAAAGAGAACCTCAAGGAAGCTATTGGAGTATGGACCATGAACAGTAAAAATTATTTTTTGCTGGATTCTTTCAAAAGCTTTGCTGTTTCATCACGGCTTAGCTCACTTGTAATGGGAAGTTTCAAAAGTCAAGTTGGGAAGATTAGTATAAATGTGAAAGACGAATTCATACTGGTAACTTCTGCAGCCAGCAACAGCATTTGCTAATGTCTGTCCTGTAGTACCTGTTGAATTGGATGTACTGACAGTTTTGCTCTCATCCAGAGGGGGCTGAGAAAGATGTTTTGGTGCTCTGATGTTAATGAAATGGAGTCTTCTGCGAGGATGCATCTTAGAGAACTAAATGATGCTAACAGAAAGATTTGTCAGGTCTCCAAGTCCATTCTGTGCCATGACCTGCTGCCTTTAGCAATACGTCATTTTCTTATATCCCAAGACCTTTGTGCATCCTACGAGGTGCCATGTATGTATGGTGTTGTTCAGTACATACACTATGACAGCACGACAGACAGGGTATCTGAGAGTCTAGCAAACAGGCTAGTAAAATAGAGCCCTTGTGCTCGGTGCGGAGCTGTCTGTGTTACTGGGGAAGGGCTTTGTGTGATAGCTAGAGTAGTTGTGCTCTGTGACTGATGGAGCTGCACCTATGGAGTATTTACTTGTGGTAGGTTCAGCAGATACAGTCTGTTTGCTAACAGCTTGTAGCTAACCTCTGAGCTGAAGAGTCCTCTGGGGACCAAAGGATGATAGGAAAGATTTTTATTTGTTACTGTCTTGACAGTGTGTAATACCTTCCACTTTCTCCTTGCTGTCAATAAATTCCTCCCAAACTAAACCAGGTTTTTCCCAAGACTTGAGGAAAACCTCCTATCTGAAAAGAGGTGTACTTTTAGTGGTAGTTGGAAGAAAGGGGTGAGAAAATGGAGAAAAGACTGGGAGAATGGAATGTGTTTTTAACTTGGGGCCTGTGCTCTTCAAACCATGTTGTTAAGGAAGCTCTTTGCTCAGTTACTTTTCTAGGAGGAGAGAAGTTAGTTTGGTAGACAACTCTTGTTCTAGCAAAACAGCAAGTTGCAATCATAGCTGCGTGTGTTTTGATTTTGTACTTTTTTCTGTCTTGGAAAAGCAATGGTCTTACCAGCTCTATTCTCTTTCCTGTTTGTTAGGTCTGCCTAACCACGGACAAACCAGACAAATGGTAAGAGAATGTTCATTTAACCAAAACAGGGAAAAGAAGAAATATTAACCCACGCTAGATAGAACTCCCCATTAAACTGTAGTGTTTCACTTCCATCTTTGCTGTTTGCAGCTGGTCATACTTCTCAATTAATTGAAAAGTTAAAAAAAAATACATTATTTTGGGGCATATGAAACATTTTAAGTGGTTAACTGCAATTATAACCTCAAATCTGTGTATATGTAAATGAGATTCTGTTTTGAATGGAACATTTTGTTTCTGCTCATACAGAAGCTTGAGTGGCTGTTTATAGCAAAGTTCTGGGATGTGTTTCTAGGTGCGGTGTGTTTCCCTGAAGGAGGAAGGTTTAAATGATGGAAGGGTTTGTTTGGAAAACAAGTTTCTTCCTTAAATTTTTATTTTTATTTTTTAGGAAGTTGGTGTGCAAGTTGTCTGCTGAGAATGCTCGGGTTTTATGATCTTTTTGTTTGAGTAAAAATGATCCCTAGAATTTTATCCATTAAGCTGAGTTTTATCAAAGGACAGAAGCAAATAGCCAGTCTGATTGATAAGTCTCTGGCAAAATGTTTCTCATGAAATTCACCTCGGTGTGAAGGGGCCAGTGCAAAGCCTGTGCATCACTTTCCCCCTTATGCATGGTTATGGGAGACTCATGGGAGAGAACTTCAAGTATCAATTTTTTTCCCCCAAAAATGATGATCTGGTGTTGATGATGTGGAGCTTGCCTCATTAGGTGAAATGCCACAATGTATTAGTGCCAGTAGAATCACTCTGACACAGGTCAGTCAGCAGCAGGTACGACTGATGGTCACTGAATGGTGATCAAAAGCATTATTGACTCAAATAATGTTCTCAGATAGTGTGCAGGACCAGGAGGGTAGGCTATAACTTGAGCACGCTGGTCTGTTTGTAGCAACGAGGCATTCCTTTGGTTTGTTATTGGAGCATCTGATCCAAAGTGGTAAATTGTATTCCTCCATGAATTCAGCTTTGTTTCTTGTCACTGAGGAGACTGGCTACTTGTTTGTGTCTGCTGAAAAAACCAGCTCAGTGCAGTGGGAGAAATCTGTGATGACCTAACGCTTTTTAGGTGTGTTTGGGTGAAACCCCTGAACTGCCTTGATTTCTGGTCTCTTGATAAAGGGTGTTACTGAACTGAAATTTAAAGGTCAACATTTCAACATAGACCATTTGAAACAGATTGCTCTGTGCAGATAGAGAAAAGGCAACCTGGAAACAAAGGGGTGCCCCTTCTAGGTATTTCCAAGAACTTTCTCCAGAGCTGTTCTCCTTTGTACATGGCATGTGTAGAGAAAATATCCTTTGCAACACCAGTGAAAGGATTTTTCTTGGAGAAATGTGGAGGGGGTTAAAAAAAAAAAAAAAGAACAAACAAACAAAACCCACAAAAAACCCACAGAAAAGCATTTTATTTGAAACCTTTTCCTTAAGTCTCAAATATAAAAGCAGTTCTTGAAGTATTTCAGTGGTCTGCTGTGGTGATGTAGTTGTCTTATATAACATGGAGCTGGGCAGCTAAGAAAATTGTTATTGCACTTGTATACAACAGCTTTAAAGAGCTTAGGTTTTTAAAAGGTGGGATTTTGTTTGTTTAGCTCTAAAGCCCTAATTTTCTCCAGGAAGTAAATCTAGATGGCTGGATCTTGCTAGCACAGTTGATTAAGGCTGGTCAAAAAAAAAAAAAAAAAGTCACCTATAATTTTTTTGTTTGCTCATCAGATAAAAATGAGATAGACACAGGGTTTTGGTTTTGGGTTTGTTTTTTTTTTTTCTTCCTTTGGTTGACAAACTGAAGTCTTCCCTTTCTAAGGCTGTTAAAATTTGGTTGTGCTTTTACCAGAACCTGATACTTAAGGACTTGAATACCTCCTGTCCCCACTTTTCCTTTTGAGGTGGATCTCCCAGGTCAGACATTCCCCATTTTCATGCTCAGTTTCCCATGGTGTGGGCAGGAGAAGCTTTGGTGCATTTGGGGAGATGGTCTAACCTCGGATGATGGCCTGTGAAATACCAGAATTAAATTTCTACTGGGACGTTTTCTGACCAGCTTTAATTTATGCATATCAGTTTTTCTGGGCCCTTATTTTGTATATTTCCTGACTGTCCAGTGTTACTGATTTCAGTGGGATTTCTCAATGTGCTCATCAGCAGGAAGAGGGGCAGCAGAACTGGACTTAAAATGATCAAGGACAGCTGCTTTCGAGAAGCTTAATACTTCGCTCCTTTTCATCTGCACCTCTCTTAATAATAGCTCATGTTTTTCTGTTTGAGTGGAAGGGGGCTACTGTGGGTCTGTGCTGATTCGCAAAGCATGTGTGTTTTGTATGAGAAATCTGCAGTGGTAAATGCTAAAAGGATTTTATGATGAAAGCTACTGAGCTCTGTAGTACTTGATTTGTTTTCCACAACGTATTTAATCATATACCATCCTCCTTAAATATTAACCTCCCTAGAACAAAAAGGATATGGGTAAGTTTGGGACCCCAGAATAACTGTAAATTCTAACTTTTATATTTAATTTGCCGTGTAGCTAGATTTCTTCCCCTGAAATCAAGAGAGTTGCTTTAGATATATGGTAGTAGCTGAAATCTAAGTCTTATGCTCAATCTTTCGAACTTGATATCATCTTTCAGATACAAGAAACAGATTATTGGTAATGCCTTCCATTTATTATCTGTCCTGTCGCTGGAGTATTGCTGTCCTAGTGTATATTGAAGGTGCCTAACTACTTCTGCTTGTGGACAATTGCTTTTATGTGAATTCTGTGTTCAGTCACGGGCAAGAGAGGAAATATTTACCATAAACTCTCAGTAACTGACATGAAAACTTGAATTTTCTTTTCCTTTGAGTGCTTATCACATGCTACTGCAGGTTTGTTGCAGTCCCTAATTGTTCTTTTTTATGTATCATGTTAGGGACCAAGCCGAAACTTGCTGCTCAATGGGAAATCATACCCAACAAAAGTCCGATTAATTCGTGGTGGATCCATGCCTCCAGTGAAAAGGAGGAGGATGAACTGGATTGATGCACCAGATGATGTTTTTTACATGGCCACTGAAGAAACCAGGTAGGAAACTTGGTCTTTTAGAGGGTTTAAAAAGAGGTCTCTTGATTTGTGTTTCTTGAGGGTGCTGCAGCTGATATTGTGGTTAGACAGGGATTTCTTCAGCAGATCCATCACTGTGAACGGAATGCAGAGACCACTGCCAGTGCTGAGGTAGATGAAGGCTGTGATAGGCCTAATCATGTCTGATGTGCCTAATCATGCACTTGCATTCCAGAGAAAGCAGATTCCTCCTCTTCCAGAGCAGTTCCTGTAAGAGATGGATAATAAGGGGAGGAAGACTGAGGTGGAAAGTTCACCTGGTTCAGATCCATAAATGCCTCTGAAAGGCCCACTGCAATGTCTCAGTAACAGGATAGGGGCTTTCTGGCACACAGGTGATGCTGAGGAACAGACCCTCCTATACACGGAGCTCTGCATGCCCTCTTGCATGCTGAAGTCTCCTGTATTACCTCTCAGAATGTCAGCTTGTGTCTGAGTACTGAAACCTGCAAGTGACAGAGAGAGTTTCCAAGCGCTGAGTTGCATCATTTATTTGGTGGTTTATGTTAGCCACCAGTAATGGTGAGATTTAGCCCTGCAGTGTCCTTCCTCCTGTGGTGGTACTGCTTCTGCTAGTCCTTCTTGTTAGTCTGCCCACAGGATGAAAATAGCAAAAGAAACTTTGCTTGCATGAGTTTTACTTTAAACTGTGTTTACATGTTGCTGACAGAGCAGTAGATGATGTGTGACTTGATCCCTAAAGTGGAGCTTTTGTGTGCATGTTCCCAGTACTGTGTAATTCCTAGGAAGGGAGGACTGACTGATTCTGGGTGTGGTGACAAAGGTGGAGACGTACACTTGTGTGGCTTCCTTCCAAGAAAGAAGGTTGCCTCTCTCCTGGGTAACCTTGAAGAAAGTGACAGCAAAGCCTCAGCCCAGCTTTTCAGCCCTTTGCAAGCAGAGGTGCTTTCTGGCTTTTGTCTGTGTCTGAAGCCTGGAGTTATCAACACTTCTCTTATCAGTGCCCCAGCCAGCAAGCAGAGAAGCACTTGCCTTTCCCTCCAGTACCTAGCAGAGATGGACATGGAAATTCCTGGGTGTCTGAGCCCTTACAAGCGACAAGGGAGGTCAGGACTCTGGTATCATCTCTTCTGATACTACTGAATTTGGTGCTCCTGAGTATTCATTTGTTCAGTTTGAAGTGCATACTCAGAGTCATTACATCCTCAACCTCCTCCTTAGCCTGCAAAGCATTTTGAGTGTCAAGTGACTATTCTGTGGGCCTAGAATCAAAGATGGGCTTCTTAGACAAGCTGAGTCTGATTATGTTGAATTTGCTAACCACTGATCTATTGGATCATCAGATTTCAGTGCAGGAAACCCCACCATTAGAAGAACATGAAATTATTTTCCTTGTCAGACTTGTTGCTATGGTCACCTTTAAGGCAGCTGTGCATTTCACACCAGCTTGTATCTTTACCCTGTCTTTCTCTTCTCCTTTTCCATTCCTGCGAGATGCTGTGAATGTGAGCAGTGGGATCCTGTGTATAATTGGAACTAAAGTGAGAGAAGTATTTAATTTTTCAGGAGAAGCAGTTTCCTTATTCCTGTTGTCATCTTGTTCTGATAAAGAGGTACTGGGATCCTGTTACAGACCTGCAGCTCTGGCAAATTCATGAGCCTCTGTGGATGCAGGGTATACAGTCTCTTAATTCTGTCCTTAGGTGCTCAAGGCTTATGTCATAACCCTGCATCTGCAGAACACTTCTTGACATCTTTATTGTCCAAACCACAAGAAATCCTGCAGGTCCGTGGTAGTAATGTCTCAGTACTATACTACAAGGTCTGTACAGAACAGTGAGAATATTCATCAGGCGTGACATTGGTCATGAGAACAATTCACTGTAAAGACACAGAATTGTCTCTTATACAGAACCAGTGACTGAGGCAGAAAAGATAAGTCCCACAGCAGCCAGCACATCTGTAGTGCAGATATTGTGCAGTGATAGACATCAGCTCAGTAAGACCTTATCTCTTCCATTAAAAAAAAAAAAGAAAAAGAGAGAGAGAGAGAAAAGAACATGTTTCTTTGTCTGATAGCCTTCCTGCTTAGTGATGGATGTGTGCTGAAGGGAGATGTTTGGCAGGCTGTTGAAAAGCAGGGAAGCCTGAGCAATGTAGCATTATAAGTGGCACGGGTTTTCTGTCGGCATGTCACCTCTAACTTTTCCCTGAACCATCTGCTGCATTCCAATGTCAAGAATGTAAGACTTGTTTGTGAGCTCTGAAACAATTTGAGCTTTGTTTTGGCTCCATAGCAATCAATCTAGCAGCAATATCTGCATATCATCCTCCAGCTGAGGGTCAGGCTGTGTTTTCAGTCACAGAAAGTAGGTTTTCCTAAAGTTTTACAGGCCCCCTTTCCTCCTCTTTTTGTGTGGCACTGTTGAAACAGTGCTAGAAAAGTGGATAGCTCTGAGGGAGCTGTTTGAAGAGTTGGTCAATTGAATAAGTTTTTGAATTCAAGCCTCACAATAAGGAACTTGCCATTTATAATCTATGCAAGTTGAGGCAGCGAGTGGCCTGATCAGAATCTAGAACTGCTACAAGATGTGTTTCTGACAGCAGTGTGTCTAATTGAGCACACACGGATACTGCCTAAAAGTAGATCAACTTCAGCTAAACAAGTCTTGGAAAAATCATCACATCGAGATTTTTTTGGTGGTGTGTTTGCTGTTGGTTTTTTTTTCCTCCCTCACCACCACTGCTTTTCCACCCTGTTCTCTCTTCTTGCTACTCTGTGCCCTTTCAACTTCAGAAAGCATTGGAGAAATGGAGACACTGCACAAACAAATGACACGTCTGTGTGTGTGCAAGCGCTGCAGAGCAGGCTTGTTCTGCTCGGTGAGCAGAAAAAAAACAAGTAAAGAGATTGACCAAATCTGACCAGAGCCGATTCAAAACCATAGGGTGAATTTGTTGATTTGCCGGTGCTGGTGGTGGTAAGGGTAAGTTTTATGGGGGGAAGTGTTTTGACCAGTTTTTTCAGCTACTGGCACATCTCAAACGCAGAAATAATAGCACAGTGATAGACATCAGCTCAGTGAGACTGTATCTCTTCCATTAAAAAAAACCCCACACCCCAAAAAAGGGTTTCTTGGCCACAGAAATGTCGACTAACCAAAAATGTAAGTTACCTTTGGGGGAGGCTGAGTTGTGGATTGTTAAGCCATGTGGCTGCTCTTACTCTAGGGGACTGTCATGTCTCTCAGGGCAAGGCAAAAGTCGTTAAGGTTGGAGCCTCAGACCTGCCTTGTGCCCCAGCTCCTGAGCTGGAGCCTGTGCATAGTGGGTACTGCTGTGAATATTTATAATTTTATAATTTTATAACCTCTCTATGCCTTTGACCACCACAACATCCTCTAGAAATTAATTCCTCGTTTTAATTGCTTAGTAAATTTTTTCACTGTTGCTGGTTTCTCTGGTTCTGTTTCTTTTCTGGTTTTTTTTTGGTTTTTTGTTTGTTTGTTTGTTTGTGGGTGGTGTGGGGGTTTTTTTTTGTTGGTGGTGGTGTTGTTTTTGTTTTGGGTGGTTTTTTGTTTGTTTGT